>VZZY01019853.1:724432-744038 GCA_013400335.1 Eurystomus gularis | reverse complement strand
CCGCTGCGGCCGAGCTGCCTGGGAACGCGCAGCGCGGCCATCGCCCCGCTCCCGGCCCGCACAGCCCCGCCTTGGGCGGATGCCAGCCCGGCTGGGTCGTTATTGTGAGCGAACCTGGTTCCGTGGGATGGAGCCGTGGTTTTTTTTCGGGTGGGTTTTTCTCCGCTCTGAAATTGATGGTGAGGCTCGCCGGGGCTTTTATCACAAGGAGGTGGCGCTTGAGGTAGCGGCACCCGTGGCTGTGGGGAGAGGGTGAGAGTTCCTTCGCTGGCAAAATACCAAAGCACCTGCTGGGATGATCTGGCACGGCTTCCAGAGCCGGCTTTTGGCAGCTGAGGGGTCAGCTCGCTTCTGCACGTTGGTTGCTACTGTGCTAACAGCTTGTTCTTTTTGGTGACAGAGACCATGGCGGCCCTGAGGGAATGGACCCCGATGGTGTCATTGAGGTGAGCACACGTGAACTGACTTGGAAACTTAATCACTGACAGAGCTTGGTCTCTGGCTTCATTTTTTCTATTTTTTTTTGTTTATTACAGAGCAATTGGAATGAGATTGTTGACAATTTTGATGATATGAATTTAAAAGAATCCCTTCTAAGGGGCATTTATGCTTATGGTTTTGAGAAGCCTTCGGCTATTCAGCAGCGAGCTATTATTCCATGCATCAAAGGTATGCAGGTGATTCATTTGTTGGTATCAACACCGGATAATTAGTAAAGTGTTGTAAAGTGCGTATACTGTTTTATTCGCCTGTAATACCTATTTTTAATCCGTATTGAACAAGTGATGTGATGGTACACCATCTTTCGGGACTGACCTGAAATGGAGAGAAACTGTAATACTGATCACTTATGTCAAAGGGAATAAAATTAAAACTAAAACCATGAATGACCTGTGTAGGAACAGTAAATGTGTATCCTGCTTTTTTTAGGGTATGATGTGATTGCTCAAGCTCAGTCAGGTACTGGCAAGACAGCCACATTTGCTATTTCCATCCTGCAGCAGTTGGAGATTGATCTCAAGGAGACCCAAGCACTAGTACTGGCCCCTACCAGAGAACTGGCTCAACAGGTATTGATAGCATAGCTGCAAAGCTGCTTGTGTGTTGCAAAGGTTTCAGGTTTCACAACTGTGAGACAACAGGCTTCCTAAGGGGCTGTAACTAATACCCATTCAGAGCCCTTTTTGTGTTGAGTAATGGGGAATACAAACTGGCTTCTGCCCCGCAAGTTCCTTGCCTGCTTGAAAAGTGGAGCTGGTGCCTGCGGAGGGTGTGCTGGGGCAGGGCCGCAGGAGCCCGCTGCTGTGCTTCAGCAGAAAAACAAAGCACAAGATCCGTTATTAACGCACAGTGGTCTGAGTGGAAACAAAACAGACTTTTCAGAAGCTATTTGAACTTGCATGCAGTTGTGCAGCACTGAAACTGCAGTGTGCATGTGCTCACTTCATTGTTTCTGTATTGTGATATTTTCCTGGTTGAATGCTACTGCATGTCTGCTGCAGTAGGATGAAATGTTAAACGGCGCTCCTGTTTTAAGAGTAAAAAACAGATTATGTACACCTTCATGTCGTCTTTGGCTAGAGTATACTGAGATGCCAGTACTGTAGTGAAGATGCTTCTTGAAAGTAAAGCTAAACATACAAAATCAGGAAACAAATATTAAAAAAGCAGTCAGATCAGTGGAACAAGACCCTCTGATCAGCACGTTCAGCCTTTGTCCTCCTCTGAAGACATAAGTGAGGCTCGGTCCGGAGCCTGGCATGTGGTAGTGCACTCGTGCGCCCTGTTTGAACTTCCTGCAGGTGCTCCACATGCAGGCCTGAGCAGTGAAACTGGAGTTGCTTCTGGAGGCCCTGCCTTTAGGAGATGTGTGGTAGTCACTTCAGCTGGTAAGGACAAAAATTGGACCTGAGTGCCCTTCTGGCTTAAGCTTTCCAGTGAACAACTTCAGTACCAGGCAGTTGAGTGAAATAATCATTAGCAACCGTCTTTAATTGTAAGAGTTGCATAGTCCTTGTTTCTTCTGTTTCCAAAGTCTATAAGCACCAATAATAAGAGGGCTTAATCTTCAATGTACCAGGAACTGCTTAATAACAAAAGGGCTTTATTTTAGATTCAGAAGGTGATTCTGGCCCTTGGAGACTACATGGGAGCAACATGCCATGCCTGCATTGGTGGTACAAACGTTCGCAATGAAATGCAGAAACTTCAGGCTGAGGCCCCACACATTGTGGTTGGAACCCCAGGGCGTGTGTTTGACATGTTAAACAGGCGCTACCTGTGTAAGTATGAGCTTAACTTCCTTCTTGATAGGGAGCTTCGCATCTGGGAAGAGCTTAAGTGATGCGTTTGCTGTCGTTGGAGAGAGGTGGGCTGGGAAGCTCAGTCCTAAAGGAGAGTGACATCTGCACGAGTGTTCGGTGCTTCCTGAAACTTCACGAGGTGTTTTTTCTTTAATAGCGCCTAAATGGATCAAAATGTTTGTTCTGGATGAAGCTGATGAGATGTTGAGCCGTGGATTCAAGGATCAGATTTATGAGATCTTCCAAAAACTAAGCACAAACATCCAGGTAAGATGGTTAGATTGGTGGTTACAGGGTTGCTGCGGTCTGCTGAACTCTCTGAATGCAAGCCGGTGTCCCAGGCACATGCTGACGCCCTGTGATGCGTCCTAGGTTGTGTTGCTGTCGGCTACAATGCCAATGGATGTGTTGGAAGTGACCAAAAAGTTCATGAGAGATCCCATCCGTATTTTGGTGAAGAAGGAAGAACTGACTCTGGAGGGTATCAAGCAGTTCTACATTAACGTTGAAAGAGAGGTGGGTATCGGTCGTACCTGCTCTGCCTGGAGGAGCCACGATCCAGGTCTCACCTTCTTGGTAAAGCACTGTGCTAAAATCACAGAAGCCGAGGCCGAGCCTCGGTTTCTGTGATAATGCTAGTAGAGTACACGCAAGAAGAAGAAAAACCATGCACTGGATCAAAACTGACTAGGGTGGACCTCTTTCTTAATGTCCAGTGTCCTGTGTCTTAAGATTTGGTGCCACAGTTGATGCAGAAACTTTCCTAAGTGTCTGTTGCAAGTTCTCAGGTCACACTGAATGTAATTGTGCTCCGGAACATGCTTAACTGGCTGTTGCTCTCGTTTTGTGCCCTGTTTGGGATTCTTGTTGTGCGCTGAACTGTGGCTGCCGTGATGCATTTCCTGGTCTTTGTTCTGTTCAGGAGTGGAAGCTGGACACTCTCTGTGATCTGTACGAGACACTGACCATTACACAGGCTGTCATTTTCCTCAACACCAGGAGAAAAGTGGACTGGCTTACAGAGAAGATGCACGCCAGGGACTTCACCGTCTCAGCTCTGGTAAGAACTGATCTTGGGGCCGTGTCTGCAGTGTGTGTACGTGTACCGTTCCCAAATCCCCGTACGTGCCCAAAACCAACCCAGTGAGTGACGTTTGGGTGGGAAGCAGGAAAGTTATAATATAGCTGTGTGGTGCTGTATTATCGTTCCCCCTGCTTAAAGAAAAATGTTCCTTCTATCCCTACCTGCTTGGTTCCTACAGCAGGTAGGGACGCTGGGTTTCAGACATCACTTTGGGGTTTTTTAGGATATTCTAGTCTGGAATATTGGGAACCGTAGGAATCAGCTGTTTGTTTTTAACTCGACAGCATGGTGACATGGACCAGAAGGAACGGGACGTTATCATGAGAGAGTTCAGATCAGGATCAAGCCGTGTCCTGATCACTACTGACTTGCTGGTGAGTCACCTCACCCCGAGCACGCTTCTGTTTAAATCTTGTCCCAAAAGCTTCATAATTCAGTGACGGTTCTTGTAGCCTGAACTGTGTGAAGCTTCTTGGAAGAACAAAGACTGTGCTCCACGCTGGACTACACGGTTGTAGTTCATCACTAACCACGTGGTCGACAAAAGCAGGGACTAAAAAACTGAACCTAAAGCCTGGGACTTGCATTAAAACTCTGCCTTGCCTTCCAGGCTCGCGGCATTGATGTGCAGCAAGTGTCTCTGGTTATAAACTACGACCTGCCGACCAATCGTGAGAACTACATTCACAGGTTTGTTGGGGCTCTCCTGCTCCTGCTGTGCTCCGCCGAATGTCGTGGCTTAAGCCCAGACTTGCTCAGCTGTGGCTCTGAGCTGAGGGAGCAGCGGAGCTTTGGGGCAGTAAAACAAAGCACTGGGAAACTCGGCTCCGATGAGCCCGGTGATGGCTGAGGCCTGGGGAAGCAGCTGGGGCTGAGCTGCGCCACGTGGGCTGTGGAGGGAGCGTCACAGCGTGGTGTCGCGTCAGCTCCAGCGTGGGCCCCGGCTCGCCTTCACGTGTAAAACTGAGCAGAGCAGTTGTGTGGGACAGCGTTTGCTTCTGGAGTCCAGCCGTTGTGTTCCGTGTGCCTTGTGTGCTCCTGGTGGCGCCTCTCCCAGCGGGACTCCTCTGTTTGGTAGTGATTTGAGCTGTTGCCCTGGGTTTAGTGAACTGCTGCTGCCTCCCAAAATCAAGGGAACTAGGAAGTAAAAAGCCACAGCAGCTGATGACACGGGTGGTGCTCAGAAACGGCACTAACATAATTTAGGACATGGATTCCTCAGGGCATGGTTTGAATAAAGAGGAGTCGGTATTTCTACATTTTATCCTGATGATTGGCTCAGTTGTGTGAGATTCCTGTGCTTGGCCCCTGCTGAGGTGCTGCGTGGTGCAGCCTGCAGGGAGGTGGAACCGGGGTCTGGAGGTGCTGGGTCCGACTTGGGCTGACACAAAACGCTGAGCTGTGAGTTTTCAGCTTTAAACCAACCAAAGTTTTCCCACTGGAAACACGGAGTTAAAGTTGTGGGGCTGAGTGCGCTGCTCCTCACAGGACTAACAGTTGGCTTTGGAGAGGAGCTCATCTCCTGCCTGGGAGGGAGGCCGAGCTGGGGCCTGGCACCACCTGAGTTAAGGAGGTGTTGCTGTGCAGCTCCGCTGCTCCTGTGCCATGGCCACCATGGCCAGTTCCTCCAGAGCAGCCAGACCTTGGCGCAGCTGGTGCTGCAGACAGAGCAGAGCGGGGCTGGACCTTGCCGAGGGGTTAACCTGTGCGTGTTCTCTGTGCAGAATTGGCCGGGGCGGTCGCTTTGGCAGAAAAGGCGTGGCTATCAATTTTGTCACTGAAGAGGACAAGAGGATCCTGCGAGACATTGAGACTTTCTACAATACTACGGTGGAGGAGATGCCGATGAACGTGGCGGATCTCATTTAATCCCTGGGATGAGGTGGTTGTGAATGCAGTGCTCGCTGTTGCTGAATAGGCGATTCACAACGCGCATCGTGCTTCTTTCTTTGGGGATTTATTGAATCTTGTCTCAATGCTCATAACGGATCAGAAATACAGATTTTTGATAAGCGAAGCGACTCTGTGTCGTGAGCTCTCGTGGGGAAAGCCTTCGGCTTTATCCACTTTAGGGTTAGACTGTTGGGGTTGGGTGGAAAGTCATGGGGTCTGTAAATTTTTTCTTTATTAGAAATTTATTTCCTAGTTCCATAGAAGTGGTTGTATTAGATGTTCTTTATCATTTAATAATTTACTTATGGACTAAAAGATATAAGTGCTGTATAAAGTCAGCCAATTATGTTAAACTAGCCTACCTTCCTTTATTGTATGTACTCCACACTTCAGATCGAATTGGAAAGGCCTTTCAAAATGTCAAAACTTTTATAAGAGCATTAAAATGCATTTTTGTTTCATATGTATTTATTCAATAAAGTATTTAATTAGTGGTAAGTGTGATCTGGACCCTGTTGCTAAGCCCCAGCAAGCAAGCAATCATACTATCGTCTTAGTTAGGGTTAAACCCAGTAAAATTTGCCATATTGCACATGTCTTAATGAAGTTTGAATGTTCAATAAAATACTTCTATATTCACTTAAATTGTAAATAGCTGCTTCTTGGTCAGAGGGGGCCTCGCTCGGAGGGGAGGGTGAGGACAGCTCTCCCAGGGGCTTGGTGTCCAGATCTCCAGGGCTTTCAGCAGTGACGGGGCTCAAGGTTTTGAGGTGGGTCTTGGCCTTGCCAGTAATTGCAGGGGCTGGTTTTGGAGAGGAGGTTGGGTGAGTAGAGGGTGAGCTGGAAGCGCCAGAGGCTGTGCCCGTGGTGACACTGGAACCGAACACCCTCTCATCAGAACACGGCAGGGTCACTAGTTGGGATGGGGGCGGTGCAGGGATCAGCTGGGGAGCACACCAAGGTGTTCATGGACCAGATCCAGGGCTCCAGGACCCCTCCCCAGGGCTCAGCCACACCCCTGAGTGGTGTTCTTCCTACAGGAAACTGCTTTAAAAACCGGAAAAAAACATCTCAGTAACTTTAGAACCTGCCCTGTCCTTCACCCTGCACTACAGCAGCAAGTGAAGGACGGTGAGGGGTCAGCAGAAGATGGAGGTGGCAGAGGAGATGGTTCTGCCAGGTCAATACTCCCCCAGCCACCAGAGGCTGAAAGAACCAACTCATCCTTTCTGTTCTCTGCGGTCAGCCCGCGGTGACCGCCTCCAGCCACGCGCACACCTGCTTCGTTTCCCTTTCCAGCTCTGGCCCTCCGTGGCCAGAGATCTCTAACGCAAAATCCCACAGAATCAAATACTCCAGCGTGAGTTTTCCCAGCTGCTGCGCAGTCCTTTTATTGCAAAAGCCAGTACAAACGTCCACAGGTGCCAGCTCCCAGAACCTGCCACCCGTGAAACAAAGCTCTGCTCTGCTCTGCCCCAGGCTGCTGGAGGAGTCAAGTGTTCTGTGTGAGCTGCTGCATCACCAGGGCACAGAGACCCATCAGCTGCAAGTACTCGTCAGCCCCATCTGCCAAGCACTTGTCTACTTCCTGCAAAGAGAGGAGATGAAAACCCTCTGGAAACGGTGGTGCTCAAGCCACCATCTCCCCGAGCCCCCTGGAGAACACCAAGGTGCTGCTGCCATTAAAGAGCTGGCAAGCTTCTCCAGCAGCCACACGTCCCGCGCCAAGCTGGGAGAAGACCTCTCCAGCCTCCTTCTTCGTGAGGAGGCCAGGCCAGGCCAGGCCAGATAGAGGAGGGCTTGGGCCATCTGCTCTGCAATCAGCTGCTCGGAGCAGCAATCTGCAGGTCATCAACCTTTCTGCAGCCCATGGAGCAGAACCCCCACCCTCTGTCTTTTCTTCTTGGTCTAAATGTAGCAAGTTAATTATTTTTTTTTCAAAGGGCGTATTTGGCACAGGAGAACAAAGATCTGCTTTCTGCAGCTCCTGTGTACTTTTTAAGTGCCGACTTAAGATTAATTTTACCTCCCACTTTCTATTAAAAACAAAACCCAAACTCACAAACCTCTCGCTCGAGCCCCATCAGAACACAATAACAGGGCTGATACTTCACTTCCCTGGCTTTCAAAGTTTGAGGTTCTACCAAGACACACTCAGAGCTCCAAGTGACCACCGTGCGTACTTCCGGAGAGGGCGAACGCCGAACACAAACTCCTCCGCAGAGGGAGCGCGGGGTTGTGAACTCGAGCTGCGGACTTACCGCGAGCTTCTCGACGATGGCAGATTTCTGCTTGTCGCTGTGATCTCCGCTCTCGACGACAGCCTCGTGCAGCTGGTTCACGAGCTGGGCCACGGCGTACCCTTCGTTTATGAGATTCTGCCTCAGCGAGAGAGGAAAACGGAAACAGTTCAGCGGGAGAAACACCAAACACTGGAAAACCAACCCGAAAAGTTCTGCCTGAACGGGGAGGCTGACGTTGATGGTGAAGGTGGAAGCTGTAGAGGCCGGGTCAGGAGCTGGTGCCCAGCCCAGCTCCCGGGAAAGGCCGCAGGAGCGCTGCCACCGCTTTGCCCAAACACTCCTCCAGCTCCTGACAAGTTTCACCCCGGGCGTTTTGTGAGCTAGAGACATTTAAAGCTCTCAGCAGCCTCCGCTGAGCCTGCCCGATCTCACTCGGAAGCGAGGGAAGCTCAGCACCCACCGCCTCACGCGGCGGTGCCGCAGTCTGCACGTTTTGAAGTGCCACCTGCTTTGGTTTATTCTCTTCATCTGGTCGTCGCTCGGCTCAGGCACACACAGATCCGTAAGGCCAGAACTTTAATACAATAAAAGCCATGGCAACTAGAGATTATTATTTTTTTTAACCAGTAGTGGCCAGTTACAAACCCAGCAAATACTGAAGCCATGAAGGCAGCGAGAAGTTTCTGAAACCGGAGGAGCTGGTGCAATGTTATCTTTCTGTACAGCAAGATGCACAGCCAGGCTTCGCAGAAGTGTCCATCCAAATTCTGTCAGCTGGGTACTGAGCACCAATACTCGAAATGAAACCCCACCGTGAAGTACCCACATGAGAACCTGGAGAACAGTTCCAAACTACGACATTAGATCAGACCATGGCTTGCTGAAAGACTAGAAAGTACCTATCATTGTCTCCTGAGATCATAGAATCGTTGTGGTTGGGAAGGACCACCAGGATCACCAAGCCCAGCCTTCATCCTGACATCTCCAAACACGTTTTCAGACATGGTGGCAGCGACACGGGCACAAATCCTCGCACAAGAATTCAAAGACCTGCTGCCCATTTCCAGACTCAAGACCAGAGGTCCTGCCAAAACCATCTGAAGAGGCCTGGCCAAGCCTCAGGCAGGAGGTCGACCAGCGCTGGCTTTTTTCCTGCAGGCACGAACACTTGACGGGAAGGCAGAGCAGCACTATGGCACGCTCCTGTCGGCAACACTCCTGATCTAAAATCCACTCCAAGACTGTCTGAGCCTCCTTTAAACTCCTGGGATTAGGAATTTCCCGTTCTCCAAAGAGAAGAACCTTTTCTGTACCGAAGGAAATAATCCCACCTCTACAAAGCAGCAGACTGTGCCTTCTCCAGCAAGGGCTATTTAAGTCGCTGCAGTTGGCAAGAGAAGGTTCATCACTAGTGTGATTAAATCACACTATTTTAAACTATTAAACTATTTTAAAACTGAAGACCTATTACAGCTTTATTCAGAGACGTCTCATCTAACACAGCCTCCATGTAACAAAGAAGGCAACCGGTCTGGAGACTCCTCCACGCAGCTGACGACACGGTCCTGAAGGCCTGAGCCAAGTGTCTCACTGGGAATTCCTCCTCTGCCCAACTCAGCCCAACCGCTCCGCGTGGCAGCGCTGGTAGGGAACCTTGTCCGCAGCTCCCACAGCTCTTCGCCAAAGGGAAGGACCAGAGCACTGGTACAAGGCACCCTCCTGAAAGGTGCGTCCAAACCGACCGGGGCCAAGCTCTGCAGCTGCAGCCCGGCCACAAAAGGCTTCGCAGGGCAGCGAGGCTGCAGCACGGGGGGACTCTACCTTCACCAGCGCTTCCAGTCTCTCAAAGGAGCCGCTCTGGCAGACGGACAGCAGCTCATCAATGGCTTCCTGAGGGATGACCTGTAACAAAGACGTTACATGTCTTAATTTCAACCATGTAAACTTCAAGGTCCCGCTTGCAGCGACAGCCACAACCTGCTCGGGAAGGAGGCCGTTAGCAGTTCCCTCCTCTGCACGCCCAGGCGCCTGCGAGCACGAGAGCGCAGCTGGGCTGCGGGAGCAGGAGCCTGCATCGGTGACACTGAAATACAGCTGGACACCAGCACGAGTTCTCAAAGCCACCTTCACAAGTCCAGCGCTCACTTGTTTGTTCAGGACACTAAGTGGAGGACCCACTTCCCCCGTCAGCTCAGCCGGCGCTTTCGGTACCGTTCTACGCCCAAGCAAACCAGCAAATCTGTTTTCTTCCACCGGCGCACCGGGGACACACGAGTAAAGCCCAACACAACAGGATCAGAGAGCGAGTCAGAAGAAAAGCCATGGCCGGGTGCCACTCTAGCTCTGAGCAGGGAGCACTGCCCTCGTTTGCCCCTCGACTCGTCGTCATTCCTGTCAGTTCCGTTTCAAAGCTTCTTGACGAATCTTTTGTACTAGGGTCACACAGGTTACGTATGACCAAGAGCTCCAAGTCTTCGTGAAGGTGTAAAGATGAGTTCCTTCAGCTGAAACAAGCGTTATTCCTACCATTACAGTAAACTTCTGCCAGGTTTCTTAGAAACTGTGATTTGCAGATACCTGCGAGTGAAATCAGCTCTTTTCAACAGCCGGATACACAAAAACTGAACAAATCCACTGAGAAAATGGTTTGAAACTGTTCTGTCCAACACGCGCAGCAGCAGCTGCCTCTGCTTCCGTCAGTGAGAACCTCTCAGCCCTGCAATGGGCTGCGATGGTGGCACCTCCGAGGGAAGGGCGTCCATCATTAAAGCCCAATTACTTTTCAGCTCCTCATCTCACATCTCTTGCTCCGGGGGCTGTTCTGCTGCAGTAGGAACTACAGGACGCATTTCCCCTCGGGTTTCTCGTGCCCCTGTCAGCATCCCCTGTGTCACTCTACAGCAAAACGCTGCTCTTTGTCAAACAGCAAAATCTGCCCAGATCCACGAGGAGACACTGGGAGTGGGAAGTCGAACGTGAGCTGAAAGTCATTCCCCTGCAGGGTTTCCTTAAACCCTATTTTGTAATGGTCTATACCGATAAACACACACACATGTATAAATATAAACATATAAATATAAACATATAAATATAAACATATAAATATAAACATATAAATATAAACATATAAATATAAACATATAAATATAAACATATAAATATAAACATATAAATATAAACAACAAAGATGTCTGAAATTCTGGTGGATGGTGTCTTGGTACCACACGGCAGCACTCACGGGTATAAACCAATTTTGTAGTGAACCTTTGCGCAAAGGTAGATAGAGGTGGCACAGACTTACTCCAGAAATGCTTTCCAGACTAGTGACGGGAGGAACTCAAGCACAGCTTACCCCAGCAATCTCAGTGACGATCTTCTCCGTGACCTCTTTCCCGCCCGTCAGGCGCGTGGCACTCTGAAGAAAAGTAATTGCTTTTCTCAGGTCCCCCTCTGACACTTTAACAAGGTACGACACAGCCTGAAAGAGAACGTCAGAAGACGCCCGTTACACGTTCGCTGTTAATCAGAGCCCAGGGCACCCTCTCGGCACGCTGATTCTAAAACGCCGAGCGGTGCCTGAGGCAGGTAGTCCCAGACAGGCCCCCGACACGCGGTACAAAGCAGCCTCTCCACGAGAGAAACGTGTGAGGTGAGGGCAGCTCCAGAACCACGCACGGGTTAATGCCAGTGTCTCAGCGCAGAACAAAAAGCCTTACAGCTCAGCTTCGGTTTTCTCTGCTGAACGCTGCTCTGGTTTTAGGAAGACTCTTAAAATTCACCCCATCAGTGGCAAGAGAATGATAGCTAAACGAGTTTATATCCTGTATTTACTAGAACTGAGCAGTCCGTAGAGCACGCCGACTTGCCCCGCTCACTGCAACGCAGTCACACCCTGGATTACACAACAAAATCACACGGCAACCGCCAAGTTACCTCACTGCTGATTTTCACGTGTTCCTTCTCAGAAACGTCCAGCAGCCTCTGCTGCTGGATTTTGTCTGACAGAGGCTTGAAGCGGAATTTGGAGCATCGAGACGTTAAAGGCTCGATTATTCTGAAAGAAAGGAAGGCAAGGGTTTGGGAAATGAATGCGTGGCTCGAGTTCATCCAGACAAAGCTATAAAGGCAGAAAAGGGCAACACAGCCTTAAAACTGCAACACTAAAATAAAAGTTGAAGCCCAGACGCTGTCTTCAGTCGTGTATTCACATCGCTCCATCTTCATTAATGGAAAACTACGACAGCTAGATAGCAGCTTCTCAGTGGAGGGCAAAAAACCCGAAGGAGTCTACAGAACAGTACTCCAAATAAGCAACAAACCCCACACGTACCTGCTGATATAGTTACAAATAAGGCAGAAACGTGTTGTCTTAGACTCTTTTTCCATTGTGCGTCTTAAGGCTGCCTGGGCTGCTGAAGTCATTGAGTCTGCTTCATCCAGGATGACAATTTTAAAAGGAGGACAAGTTTTACCACTGAAAAATAGGAAATCTGTTATCCACGAGACATGCAAGGCTGGACCAAAGTGGAGGATATCACTGCAACTAGCAAGTCATAGTTCACTAAGTATTTATACTTGATAACTAGAACATACTCAGGGGTTCAATTTTTTAAAAATTATTTTTAGATGAAAGACAAATACATGCAATAAAGGGGGTGGCACAACTGAGCTCACATAGAAAGACCGACACTTGAATACTGCAAAAGTCCTCTAAAATGTGTACCCTTGCTTTAAGTTTCTGAACAACTAATGCAGCTCTTCTCTTCCCAGGCTTCCTGGCTCCCTGAGCTCCAAAGAACACTGCAACACACTAGTTCCAATACACAAGAGCACTTCTTCCCAGATAGTCCTGGCACGCGGTTTCTTCCTGCTGCCTTCCACCATCTGTTCTTTCCACGCTTACGGCTTCACCTACCCAGGGCTTCTCACCACCCAACACCAGAATCGTGTTAGCACCTTACAAACCAGCACTCATCTTGGACGACATGCTGCGCATCAGAAGTACTAGGGAAGTAACTTCCACCACAATTTACCCAAAGAAGCTTTTCTGTGGCAGTCAGAGACACTTGCAAAGGCAACAAGGTGTTACCAAACCCAGGAGGTTTCTCTTTTGGGGTTTTCCCCGTGTCTGCCTCTCTCTAACAGCACTAGTAAAAGTTCCTCTCAGGTATTCCAGCTCTCAACATGAAGTTACATGGGGTCAAAGCTGAGCCAAAGCACCGTGTGTGTGGCAAATTTCTGGGCACCGCTAATAATAATTCTAATTTATATAGAGAATTATAAAGTTAAGCTAAACAAAAACAACCACATGCTCTGTCCTAAGCAGGAGAGTTCTGATCCAGCACTCACTCTGAACGGCTTCCAGACGCTGTCAGCTGAGCAAAAGCCTTCACTTTTTCCCGAATCACTTGGATTCCACGCTCATCAGAAGCATTTAACTCAAGGACTCTTTGTCGGAATAATTCCGGCCTGCAAGATTTTCATTACAACACGTTAGCTGCTCACTCTTGCAGCGATACATTGTACAGTCTATCAACAACCCTGCTGGCTTTTTGAACAGCAGGTATTTTCTTGCCAGCATTACTAAATAACATACTTTTAGCTGAGGTCATTCAATGGTAGGTATGAATTTCCATTAGCTATTTTCGCAGTTGCCTCCCAGACTGCAGAAAACAATGAAGTGTAAAATGACATCAGTTTATCCAGGAAAAGGAAAAAAAAAGTAGGAGGTTGGCTTCCTAACACTACATGATACGCTTTTCTACTTGTACGCTGTGAGACACGTGGAAGAAGAAGTCAAACGCCCAGACAGTCACTGGCGGTGCTCTGCCATTGCAATACTGCCAGAAAGAAATAGCTAAAAAGTACAATACAGGAGGTCTTTAGCTGTGGTGCTATACAGCAGCACCTCCGACTAAAAAAAATAAATTAATACAGTGGGTTTTAAGTTCTGGGGATTCCGATGAACACACAATGCGGAATTGTCTTCCTACTATTCTATTAGAAGTGGTTCTCTCCAAAAGACTACGTGAGCCAAAAATTAAAGCCAGTGGTTTGGGGGGAGGTACTAAAGTCACCAATCGATTTGGTCATAACAGCAAACCACCTTCTCATCCATTTTTTTGCTTATGGGTCACTGAATTCAGCACTCAAACTCCCAGGCGTTACAGGTGATGAATGTACACACGCTGAATTTCAGTCTGACTCCCAATATTACTTCCAGACACAATTCAGTGGTGCGTAACGGAAGCGTTACAATTCAGACAGTTTATTAAGTACTTTGAGATCCACATGTAGCTAACAACTCACTGAAAATACCATTAAAATTGGAATTCCTTTACAAAGTTCAGCGAGGCATGTCTTTTCATCCTCTTTGCTGCAGGGTTACGTGGCTGCTGCTCTCAAATGTTGCAAGCCTATATTGGTAACAGAAATCAAGGACTTGTGCCAGGGCAAATGAGAAAGAAATATGTTAGAGCTTAATCAGAACATGAAGATACTCCTGAAAAAGACCTAGGAGCTACATAAGAACAGACAGCAACCAGAGGCGCTCCGTCGCACGATTAGAAGATGTGACAGTTGATTACACCACGCGACTTGATTCCAGCTTACCCATAGAGTTCTCGAGCAGCTGCTAAAATAGTGGAAGTCTTCCCAGTTCCAGGTGGGCCGTAGAACAACAGATTGGGAAGCTGAAACAGCAAGGCACCATTCTTCAGAAAAGCAAATAAACAAACCACAAACAGGAAAACCAACTGAAAAATCTGAGCACTTGAAGGAACGGAAACTACCTGCTCCCTCTGGTGAATAACACCAAGGCTTTCACTTCTAGGTCGCGGCACGTAGCGCTCTAACGCGGGGCAAGCAGGTGCTGTTCACAAGCTATTACTTGGTGGCACCATCACACGTTCTATCGAAATTGATCCTTCAATTTATATCTTATTTTGATCTATCCCTCCAGGTCATGTTTGAGATTTGAAGCCCGCAGAGCTTACTGCTGTGACTGCAGTGAGGTGCAAGACTATCGAGGATGCCCTTCAAACAGCGCAGCTGTGGCGATCTGTCACAGGTTGACTATCCCTTACTTTCTCGGCTCCTCAGACTGCTTTTTCAAGCCATGCTGAGAATTCCGTGCTGCCATTAACTCCGCTGTGATAAGAACGAGGTAGCTTGTGAACGCCTGCACTACGCTGCAGTGAACGCAGTGCAGACTTGGCCTCACACCGACCACAGAGGTGCCTGCAACTGCTGACTGCCTGCGCGGCGCTGGCAAGCTTCTACATCCATCCAAGGACCTGTCAAAGGAGGGGACCAGTGGCATTTCTGAAAGAGGTTAGGTGAACTGATCTTTCAAATCATTTAATTAATAACCTTGGCATGAAAAATAAGAATGCATTAAAGAAATATGCTGGCACGGGAAGATCCAAGCAGCACAGCAAAGACTGCAGCAATAATTACAGGATGACGTTTAGCAGACAAAGCATAAAAATCTCACTATTTGAGAATATAACTAAATATCTGTTAGGTATCTGGAATCCATCAGCTGGAATAAAATAAAAGTTGACTTTGTTTTGTTGGTCAGCCAGGGGGACAGTACAAGCCTGTGTAACATGGTGGTCCTCGGATGTGCACCTTCAGCACAGATGGAAAATTACTAACACGGGCCTAATAAGACTTCATTTGGAGAGCTACACACAGCTGAGGTCATCCCCAGACAAGGATCCAAAGGAAGGAACCCAAACTGGGAAAGGTGATTAAAGGAGCGAAGAGCCTATCTTAGGAAAAGTGACTTCAAAAAAGGACTTTGGTTTAGTTAGCTCAACAAAACAAAAGCTGAGAGGGAATATGGCTGAGCTCCGTAAATACATCAAAGCACCACTGGAACAAAGCTGACATAACCCAAATTTGTATAGGTTAGCCAGGACTCAATTTGGGCTGAAATCAGTTAGCATAATGTGGCAGCTTTCTACACTACTATTTCAAGTAACCCCTCTTACAAGTTATCAGGCGACACTTGAAAACTTCTGCCTTTGTCAGCAGAGGATGCTCCAGTTCTGCACTCTTAGAACAAGAATCCCAGAGTCCCCTCCAATCGACAGCAAAGAGACAAACCTGTCATTCTGACTTGATTTCCAGCCCTTAATAAATGTTCTATTTTTTAAAAAGAGTCAACTAAAATTAGATTAGAAAATTTTACGCTGAATATAGCAGGCAACGCAGACAGAATGGGAACAGCCAAACCAAAGATCTCCAAAGAGCAGAGGAAAATGCAGGAGTACACAATCCATCATCAGAACATGAAATGGAGACAGACCAGTTGGGTATCAAGTGTCCCATTTTAACAACTGTGCTAAGTTTGTTACACAAACAACAATACAAACGCTACAGAGGCTTTTTCAAGTTTAATTAGACACCGCAGCATTATTACCTGCCTATGTGTTTTAGGAGAACCCCAGGGAGAGAACGTGTTTACTGCATGACAGCTGCAAAACCACCCCACCCATGTCAGGTCCGCACGCCGCAAGCGCAGACATTTTCGTGGAGATTCATCATTTCATGCCTTTGTGCTAGTTCACACTCCACTAGTTCTCAAAACAAGCATTAGCAGGTAAAAAGTTTTAATATGCATCTGGTTCCTAATTCCATTAAATCCACACATTATTACTGTTTGCTTCAAGCCCGTTTATGCGTGTTTCTCACTGAAGTTGTCACCAGCATTTGCCACCTTTTCACCAAGCACAGCCTAATCCTTTATGTAACTGTGGCAGTATTTTTAAACAGACTGCAACCTGATCTGGTTATCCATTTTTCCACGCTTGCCAGGGGTGAGCAAGATACCTGCAGGCATCACCCCACTTACAGGAAAGTTACCATATATAGTGCAAACCCAACTCCTTTTCTAGAAGTTTCAGTACAAATGAAGACACAAACTAGAATGATATTCCTACACCCAACTCTCTTTTCAGTCATTAAAGATATCATCAAGCAAATGAAAATTAAAGAATACCATGGTGCTTGCCAGTTTCTTTGCAAAAAGCAACAACAAATCAACAGTCCTAGCAGATAGACACCGAATTCTCCAGCTCAACACCACCTGGACTCTGGTCTCCCCCACTTATAACAAGACAGATGCTTGCTATTACAGATGGAGACATATCAGGGACCTACAAGTCCTGCTCCATTTAGCACTCCCAAACCAAGGCCCACAAATACAGGCCAATCAACAAAGGACTGGCTTTCCCTTTTCAATACCAGGGTTTAAATAAAGCACATGACACAAACCCACAGCGTTGTCACAGCTGTTTCTTTGATCTCACCAGAGCTCCAAATCACCAGCCACCTCAGAGTTTAAATTACACTTTTGCCTTTTGACAGAATGAGTCCTTTCAAGGACTAACAAAAATGTCCACGTTGTAAAAGCGTCAAATATTTTAAAGTACTTGCATGATTTTGTTCTCAAATGCCTTGCTGAGTTTGGGCAGCTAAGGCAAAATGCAAAGCCTGCGACCATAAGCAGAAATAATAATTTGCCTTTTCAACTCAGGAGGCCAAAAGTCAACACTGGTGTCCCAGGCTCCTAATCCGAGAAACACTGCTGCTCCCGAAGCAGTGAGGTTTTAAATAGCTGGTGCTCAAAATAGACCTTCACAACCCATCACCTAAGCAATGTTACACGACTGACATGTCCAACAGAATAGGCGGCAGCACCTCAGTTCTCCTCAGCTGTTAATAGTACCTCAGCTGTAGAAATAGTGTAACACGGCAGCGCTGCTGCTCAAACCCAGATTTCTATGGGCACAACATTACAGGAGCTCACATGACAACAGCGTTCTCCAAGTAAATTGAATCTGGAGACAGGAACTAAAGAAAGAAATTGAACAAGCCCAGCTTCATTTTGCCTCCTAAGCACAAACAAATAAGGTACTTCTGCTTTTGCAAGCTGGGATTAAGTTAATATTTTCAGACAGAAATAGATTCTTATTAGTACAAACCAGAACTGCAGAGTAAATGAAGATAACGTTTTCAAATATCAAAGACTACCTGTGCATATTGTACTTCAGAGTACACTGCAAGTGGAAGGCTTCTTGCCTAAAAACTCTGAAAGCTCCGAATTGTTTTTTAGCTCTTGGTGAGCAGGCAGTCACATCACAAATGTCATTTTCAGAACATCCTTACCAGCCACTTCAGCTGGCATTAGCAGCCTTGAAAACAAAACCCTGACCCTTCTAGCTGAAACACGGAGAAAAAAACCAGTCAGCATGTATGAAGGAAAGAATTAGGAATTGTCCAGATCTGCAAAAAAGCAAAGCCATCTGTTGGCTGCCTACTCTACTCCTCCCTTCAGTCCCTCCACCTCCCCATCACCTGGTTTCGGGGAAATAACCATCATTCATAGCAAATATTTACTATATTTTTATCCAAAAGGAAATGCAAGTGTAAACAAAAGCAATTTAAAGTGTTCTGCTCACCCTCTTCATATTCTTCGGTCACAGATGCCCCATGCTGCAGTGAAGTCAGTGCAATTGTCATACTTAGCTTTTTAAAGCCAAAGAGAAACTTAGACCCCAGAAGTTTGGGTACCACTAAATAGCAGACCTGGCACTTATAACTTAAACTTCCCTCATTAGCAAACAGTATATTTGTTTTATTATTTAGCAGCTTCATAGAATCACCAAGAGATCACTACAACTGTTTAGGAATGACTGGCAATCCAGACTTCTATAAAAAAAAAAAAATTTCCTCTCTCCTCTTAAACAAAACATCAAAAGCACTAGCTGAATAGTAGTGTAGAGACAACGAAAGCCTTTCCAGGTTTGAAACTATTAACAAGAAGTTCTACAATTGAGCCTTTCCAGAAAAATTACAAACTGAGTCACAGCACCGACAATTTTACAACACTTAAAGCGCTGGAAACATCACAAATTTTACACACATACCATATACACATATACCACAACACACTACAAGGAAGCCACTTAGCTTCTTCCTCAAGTTACTGCTGCAAAAACAATCATTGCTGAGTTAGGAAAGAGAAGTTTTTGTTACCGCTGGCTAAAGTGTCTGTTAAACATGTGCATTAGGTAGATGTTATCATTACACTCACATCAGCACCTTCCAAGGACTTTTTCAGCACAGCAACAACTTCATCCTGGAAGGCAACTTCATCCACATTTTTGGGGCGACTAAATAAAAAAAAAAAAACAACCAAACATTAAACGCAATTTATTAGCTATCAAAGTTTCAGAAGAAATTGAGAAAAACGACATTTCCTTTTCCAATTACATCAGGTACTGAAGAATTACAGCAAATTTTGTAGCTGAGGTCAAAATCATAACAGGAAATCAGTGCAATGGCTCTGGTCTGCATTACTGAAGCGATCTAACTTCTCAGGAAGCCGTTTGTCTATTTCTATTGTAAACACCTGCCTGAGCTGTTTTTAGAAGCAGAACCGCACTGCACACTACAACCTAGTACCTCCTTCTGAGCTGACAAAGGCTCTTCAAAACGGACTTCATGGCACCAAGCCACAGCGATGAAACCGCACCGCCTGACACGGGCAATGGAGGGGTTTTCTGCTCAGTAACGCCAAAAACGGGCTCTGGGGCAGCTCACAGTGCTGGTTCTCCCTCACGACAGCGGAAGTTAAAGCCGTTTCCCCGGGTGGGGACACCTACAGCTGCAGCTCCCTTTGCTGTGCACCCACTCCTTCTTCCACCCCCTCCCTCAAGAGCCAAGCCCCGCCACGACCAGCCGCTGCCGCCCTGGCCAGCCACCCCACTGCCCCAGAAGAGCCCTTACTATTTCTCCACCCAGGGGATGGGTCTGAGCCTCCTGCCCTCCCCGCTGCTCCCCGCTGCGCCGGCCGCGGCCTTCTCCTTGGCAGAGGGAGGCTTGGTGCTGATGGAGGACGGGCCTTTGAGGAAGGCCTGCATGGCTCCGGCTGGGGCTGGGCCGGCCCTGGCCCGGCCACCACCTTCGCCTCCCGCCTCCGCGCAACTGTTAGGCCGAGCCCGGCCGGCACACAGCCGCGACAAGCCGCGACAGAACGCGATACCCCGCGACACACGTCCCTCCCGCCGCGC
>VZZY01019853.1:527296-724234 GCA_013400335.1 Eurystomus gularis | reverse complement strand
CGGCAGCGGGCGGGAGCCGCCGCAGCCCCGGGGCGGGGGCTGCTCCCTTCGCCTGGCTCTGAGGTGCGTCTTGCGGGGCGGGGGTCCCTGGAAGTGACACCCACGGATATCGGTGTCCCAGGCCCGTCCGCCGGCCATGGGCGGGCACCGCTGCTCAGCCCTGCCCCGGCCTTTGCGGTGGCCGTGCGAGCAGCTCCCCCCGGTGTGCAGCCCCGGCGGTGCTCTGGCAGAAAGCTCCCCGGGAAGGGAAAGCGCATCCCATCTCTTCTCCCGTTACTTCTAATAACAGCAAAACCAGGAAAAAAAAAATAATAAATGAGGGGGGTGATTGGTGTGACAGCTCCCTTTAAAGGATAAAAAGGCGTACGGGTAGATCTGACGGTCATGCTGCACACCCACATTTTCATGTGGTGGGGAGCTACGGCTTATCCTCCCAATTATACACCAGCTTATCGATAAAAAAATAAAGCTCCTAGCTTTATTTTTATATACCTGCTCCTAGCAGCTGTATACAGCGTGGCTGCGGGTGTTCAGCTTTACTATTACCCCTTGGCTGCTCCTGGGCACAAGGCACAGCCAGAGTGGCCTGGGCAGCCGACGGAGCCGTCACCAAAACCAGAAGCTGTGCAAGGGAAAAGAGTGGATTCGAAATGGTCTCTATGGCAACAGTCTTTGGAAAAGGAGATGCAGGAAAGAATTTAGGCTGAAAATACATCACTCTATCAATGAGACAAGCCTGTAATCCATGTCGAGGCAATTTTAAATAAGCTGTTTCCTCTCATCCGGCATTCTGCTATTGAAGCATGAAAAACAGATTGTAGCCTTAGCAGCAAGAAATGCCCACACATATAATTACTGAAGTTGTCTTGTTCTGGATGAAAATGCAATGCCTTTTTTTTTTTTTTCCCCTCAGTGTGATTATATTTGGTGCTTCCAAGTCATGGTAACTTGGAAATAGTAAGCATGTATAAGCAGCTAGAACCAAATAGCTTTCTTTCTGAAACTGTATAAAGCTTTGTTGTGTTTTTGGAGCTTTATTGTATTTGGTGGTCTCTATTCGAGCCACTCGAATGGGGCACTTCAAATACACCTGGCATTTGAGCGTTTCCCCAACCATGTATGAGCCTCAGGTTGAGTTCAGACTCAGCCTCAGGTTGAGATCTGACTAGGATCTGACCTAAATGGGAAGCCTGGTCCCAGTCTTCTTAGGCCAGCGTTTGCAGGTCTACAACCACTGAATGAGGCTTCAAGAGCTCATCTGGCAGAAAACCGATGTGTCAGGGGTTAGGGACAGCAGCAGGGCAGAAGGATTGATTAGGGGGACGACATCTGTCTTTATAAGTTACTCTGCCTGCTGTTCTGGAGACCTGGCCATGCTTCCATCAATCTAGACCTTCAGCCAGTTGACATTAATGCTTCCTGGGAGATGAGCTTGGGTTTTTTAATGACACTGAAAGTGTACAAGTGGCTTCCTTAAAATAAACTACATAGAGTTTAGGAAATAAGCTGCCCCTACAAATCACAGGATCAGTGTCCAAAAGCTCTGTCCATAATTCAGGCTTTGTTTTAAGAGAGGAAAGATGGTAGAAAGTGTTGCAAGAAATGAATGCAATGGAAATAGGTATGTATGGATTTTCTTAAACGTTTAACAGCAAATATTTATCTAGTAACTTTCAGCAGTGGAAGACTTCTGGCAGAATTATGTAAGCGACACAGAGCGGACTGAAACTGGCAGTTTTCACTGTCCACACTGCGTAAACAAGAGAAGGCTCAAAGCAAGGTGGCAAGAATATTAAAAGGTATGATTTGGCTTTTTTTTTAACGAAGAGATAGTAACTAGGACAGCATTCAGCTCAGCTCAGGAGAGAGTGACTGCGGGATGTGATCCCTGCATGGAAAGCCATGGCTAAGATAGGTACTGCAGGAACCAGAGGCCTGAAATTGAACTATCAGGCTTCACATTCAAACCCAACAGAAGTTGTTGATTTTGTTTGTTTGTTTTTCACACAATGTGTATTTAAATTGCAAATCTGGTTGCTACCAAACTTTATGGCTGTCAAAATTGTGTATAGATTAAAAAAATAACTAGGCAGATTCATGAATAAATGGAGTATTCAATATGATCAGGCAGATGCAAACTGAAGCTCAGAAAATCGATGAACTACAGATTGCTGCAATCTGAAAGGGGAATACTGGAGAGGGAGTCTGTCTTTAAAGTGGCTTGTTTCGTATATTCTTTCCTAAGGGTACATTAATGGTCCTACTCACAGAAGGGCAACTGCCCCAGCCTGTGTCAGAACAGCTGTTCTGGAGCACAGGCAGTGAGTAAATAAATGATGGTGACAAAAAGGTTTATGATGGGGAAGGAAGAAAGGGAGAGGAGCAGAGAGCTTTGTAAAACTAGTGTCTTCAGCAGCCTCTTTTCCTTCAGAATGGGTGTTAGAAGCAGCTCTGCTCCTTTTCAAGTAAAGTAGCAGAAACAGCATCTGAGGCAAAGCAGGTCAGGCTTTGCAAAGCTTAGGCAAGAGGCTAAGTGTGAACGCTGAGGCCCAGGCATTGCTGGGCGAGCTGTGTGTGGGAGAAAAAGTGTACATATGCAAGTTTTGGCAGGGAAGCCCAGATCTGTCACAGGAACTGACTGAGAGGACAGCGGAAAACCAAGAACAGCCAGAGAAGCGCTGTGACCCTCTCAAAAGGTAAGCAAGAGCACTGTTGACTGAAGTGTTCCAAAAAGAACAAAATTAAGAAAACCTGAAATAAGGAGTGGTATTTTCCTTTAGCGTGTGACTGATCTTACAGAAAGGAAGCAGCACTTTGTGTGCCTTCTTTATAGGTATGCATCAAAGAAGTATCTGACTCATTTACCAGCTCCTTCTACCCAGTGGAAATGTGCTGCAGCTTGAAGTCAGAAGTGGTGACAGTGTAAATACCTTTCCTGACTGGGCCAACAATATTACAGCTCTTCCCAGAGGGTAATAGAGCCCGAAACCTTTGATACGGGGATCTGACAGTCTACAGACAAAAGTGAAGGGAGGAGGAGGTATGATACCAAAGGAGCTTGTTTGCAAAAGAAGGAAATTGGGAAAGGAATTTTAAACTTTTCTGTTATTCCATCAGCCTGCCTTTTTTTCTGGTGTGAAAGTGTTTTCAGAGGCACCCCATACACCAGAAGGTTGTGATCTTGTTCTGGAAGGAGATTTTCCTGGAAAAACTAAGAGATGGGTGAGCCTATAAAGGTTATGTAAGACTAGGAAAATGGAGCTGGTCAATAGAGTGGAGAAGACAGGCTAGTTTCATGGATGGATCTCATTTTGATCCTTAATAACCTGCCAGTCTCAGTTGACTGAATGGATTTCAGTGACACAAGAAAGAGATATATAGCTACATAAGATGAAAAAGAAGGAAAGATTAATCTATATATGTATTTTTACTGTGAGAATTTCCCTTTCCATCTGGCCAGGCCATAGGATCTTATAAACATTTATTGTTTGCAGTGTGTAATTTACTCTTTATTAAAATTGCTTACAGTGCTTTGGCCTCAGCTGTTTGATTCAGGATCCAATAAATGGCTGGTGATTTGTCAGGCTGTCACTCTATGGAGAAATCAAATTCTTTTGCCTGTTGGCTATCACCTTAATAATGGAATCGTGGTGTATGTACAGCCCCTGGCTGTGCTTTCTGGTGAGTCCCTGGCTCATGCCTGAAATGTAAATCGTCATCCTCTGCACCTCTAACACGTGTATCAGCAAGGGCCTTTATCCTTCAGAGGGGAAGTCTGTGTTTTCAGTAAAAGTGCTGGCTCCATTTCACAAATATTCACAGCACTAGAAATTGCCGCTGCCACAGCGATGGACAAAGTTGCTTCAGCATCTTCCTTGAGTGACAGGCACAGGACATTCATTTCTCTTTGTCTCCAAGAGATCTCTACAGTCCAGGTTCCTTTTTTCCCCCCTCAGCTAGGGTTTCGAACCATGATCACCAGTGCTTCTGCAGTATTTTTCACTTGGTTGAGTCCCCGTGGCTCTTCCATTTGGGAATTTGTAGTGGCAGTGCACACTATGAACAACAGCTTTCTGGTGCAGTCACCACTGAGTCTTGGCAGTGTAAAGGAATAACCCCATGACTGGTAAAACCAGGGGAGTTTGCTGTCCCGTGGCTGCGTCCTGCAGCCCAAACCTTCCCACCCAAATTTCCCCCTTTTGTTTGTTATAAACCACGCTGTGGGACAGGACCCTCGGCTCTGACTGAATCCTGTGCACCCCACCCCAGAGTGCAGGCTGGGCAGGGAGCAGCCACAAACCACAATTACTCAGTCCCTACTGCATCCGTTCCCCTTTCAGGCTTTGTACCCCTTGCTAATTTTCAGAGCACTTATAACAACTAATTTCTCTCTCTCCTGAATTGGGTTGCAGTTGACCGACAGGTTCAAAAGTTACTGAAGGTACAGTGGCAAACTGGAAACTACCATAGCAAGAACAAACAATAAGAGAAAAAATATCTTAAAATAGCATATGCACACGTGTCTGCTGCTACTGATGCTGAATAACAATGTTGGTATGGCAGCATATGGTCTTAAAATAACCGAGAATGAATGTAGCTAGAAATAAGACAAAGGCTTTTAGCTATCCTTGATGTTCCTGAACAGCCTTGCTGTAGGAGTAGTGAGAGCAAACCATCTACACTGTTTCTCAGTGGAGTTTATTTCATTTATGAATGGGATTATACAGTGTCTCTGCCCACAGGAGAAAAAAAAAAAAAGAAAGCAAGCAAGAAAGCAAGCCTGTTTTCTGGAAGCATGATGACTTTTCTAGTCCCATGTTCCTACATGCGATCTGTGGTCCTCCAAGAGCAAAATTAAGCATCCCAGGTCTTTCAGACCCCCATGTCTGGAGGTCAGACTGCTTCCCATATGCTTTTGTTCCCTGGTGATGGCATCTCTATCCTGGCTGAGGGAATCCTTTTAACGTTAGTAGACATCTTTGCAGTTTGAACTTCAGTGCCCAGGTGGGCAGCAAAAAGCAGATCTCAAGAGAAAAATGGCTTTTGCTTTAATACCAAAATGGTGGCAGGTGGGTGGCTCTCAAGTCATCCTCCTCAGCTGTTTTCAGGCAGACTTGCTGTTAAACTGACTCAACAGACGTATGCAAGAAACCTCTCAGCAGAGCTGAGATAACTGTGAGGACAAAAATGAGGACAACAGCACAGATACTCAAGACTGGCTTGTAGGTCAGCCAGATGATTATAGGATTTTCCCATCACAGAGGTAGATAAAACCTTTTCCAATACCAGGACTGACGCACTACTTGTGCTGTAAGATCCGATGAGCCCACAGAGGTATTTTACAGCTCAAGCTTTGTGTATATATGTTGTCATGTTCTTTGGCGTGTCCAGAAAGGTGGTCCCAAGGAAAATCCTATGGATCCGTAGGGAAATCTGGAGTTAGAACTGAATCTGTTCTGTGGGAATATAGCAGGTCTTACAGGCAGCTGCACCCTTCCTTATTTTATTTCTTCATTTTTAGATGTGTAATAAATTTTAGACTCATAGAACCATAGAATCATTTTTCTTTGGTTCCAGAAGTATCTTCTGTGGAGCTTCAGGTAGGCTTCAAAGGAGGAGGTGCAAAGGGGAAAGGGAGACTTTGCAAGTCCTTGGCATGTCCTTTCTCACTTCCCTGCCTGCCTCTCTTTTCCTCTTCTCAGATTGTAGCCGGGAGGGCTGATGGAACTTTCTGTGTAGCTCAGCAGCCAGTTGCCCTATGGCAACTGCAAGGCTCATCTGTGTCCCTGGCACCCAGAGCTGCTCCCCGCAGACCTGCGCTGGTCCTCTGATGTCCACCAGCTCCTGCCTGGCCACCAGACAGCTGAGCTCGGTAGCCATGATGGCAGGTGAGCCCTGCCCAGCACCCGGGGCTGATTCGTTCACCCTTCTTGTACGTGTGAGCTGGAGAGGGTCCCGCGGGCTCTGTGACACCAGGATCCCGGGGATCCTGCCCATGCAGGGGGACAACAAAACCTCTGGCCGCGACACCCCTAAAGAGCCCACCGACCCCCTTCCCCTCCACGTATGCGGCGGTCCCATCTGCCAGGCAGGCGCGTTTAGAGGAGGTGGGAGGAAGGTCTCTGGGGGGTTCCACTTTGGGGACAACCCGCAAAGCATCCGGGCCCCAGGGGCCAAGGGGGAGCACCGGGGGCTGCGGGAGGCTGTGGTCGGCTCCCAGGCACGCCGGTGAAGAGAGCATCGCAGAGCAGCTACTGCTGTTACAGCTCTCCTGCCAGCTCCACTCCTCCCGATGCCATTCCTACCTCCAGGATTTTTCCCTGACTCACAGCATCACCATCCAAAAGTCTCCCTGGAGGAAGGTATCTGCCTGCTGGTTTGTCTCTTTATCCTTTGCCTCATCCGCGGGAGAAGAGAGGAAAAAAAGACATAAGCAATCAACTCGCCTGCTTCTTTTTCCCTTTTTATCCCCCCCACCTCCCTGTCCTGCACCCTTCCTGCTCTCAAGGCGGGTAAAATCCGCTTTTGGAAGGAGCTTTTCTAGGTCCACACATGGAAGGCAGCAAATTGGAAGAGGTGAGCAGCCGGCAGAAGATGTGAGAGCTGGAAGGGCCGTGCCGTGGGAGTGGTCCTCGCTTTGTGTGCGAGCGAGGCAGTGAGTGTGCAGCCTCCCACTCCGGGTGCATCTTTTTTTGGATGCTGTGCGGTTCCCTGTGTGAAATGCTTTTTTGGTTAAAAGAAGAAGAGATGTCACATCGGGAGCTCACCCAGCGACTGACTACGGTTATCACCCATGTGGGTAAGACATCTTTCTTTTTCTTCTCGCTACGTTTGTGTAGATTTGGGGGCCCTGTTCCCCCAGGAGGTGCTGATGCTCTGTGCAGACAGGAAGCCTTTGTGTGATGGTATCACACCTGTGCGTGAAATAGGAGCCATCAGCAGTTTGCAAACCCTTTTATTGATCGTTTGGTTTATTTTGCAAGCATGCGCTTCTCTGAAAAGCAGAAACAATGAGAGCAGAGTGCTTCCTACCTGTGAACTGATCTGTGTAAAATACCCAAGCGTGGTCCTTGCAGGGAGGTGGTATAGAAAAGGGGGTGGTGGGAGAATGCTGGAGCAACAGCAGTGCTGATGTGCTTTGCATTTGCCTGTGAAACTGGAAGAGCAGCCCATTCTCAGGGAGTCTTTTTTATTGCAATTGCTGTTCCAAGGGTTCTGGAAGGTGCTAAGGCAGGATCCCAAAAGCTTTTCTGCATGTCAGGCTTGCTTGAACTGTTTGCTAACCCTTAAACGCTGGTGGATACAGGTAAGGCCCTACACTATGCACTGGCATCCTTATAAGTCTAAGCTGGCCACCCACTTGCAGGCATTGGTGACCGAACTACCAAGGAAACAAATAACCTGAAACTAGCAAGACAGCGGGAGATGCTGGTGATTAAAATACCAACTGAGAAAAGCTTTTGGGGCCCTTTTGTTACATACAATTGAGTTAAAGCAGTTTGTAGCTGTGTTGCATCATGTAAAGAGAACATTTTTAGCTGAATTGCATGGGAGCAAATTTTAGAGCTGCTAGTGTTTGTCACAGATTGTGTGTTGTGAGTGCTAGAGATGTACAGGTTCATGAAATGCCTTTGCCATTGGCTTTGCTCAACCTGTATATGAAACCTGGTGTGAGCCAAACGTGGCTTTTGGAGAATATACAATTAAGATTTTAGAGCAAAATTCTTCTTGAGGTTGATATCAGCTGTAGCAGCTGAACTAAGTTTAAGAAAGCAAATGCAATTGGTAGCTTGCCTAAAGATACAGCACAAAAGGAGATTTAAACTGAATAAAATTCTTAAGACCAGGTCCCACCTCTGCAAGCTCTTCTCCAGGGGTCAGTCTTGGTGCTCCTGGTAACCTCAGCCGTGGCTTGGTATGGGAGAGAGAGTGTGATTGCCAGGAGCGCTTGCAACGTCAGCCTCTGACCCAGTGATGCCAGCAGGAGTTGCTTTGCAATTGTACAAATTCAGACTGACACAGTGTCACATGAAGTCACATTTTTGTTGTGAAGGTTTGGGATTCAAATGTGAGGCGTATTCAGAGTGACACAAAGTCACATGAATGCACATTTTATTATGAAGAACTGGGATTCAATACAAGAGACGTAAATTTATTAGGAAGAGTAATTCAGTGGAGCCAAAGAGATTTGTGCTTCTCCTGGTTTTCCTGTTGCATTCAATACAGGCCCCTATCATCCATACTGGGGGCCCTCCTTGATGTCAGGAGGGATTTGTTAGAACTAACATACCATTATGTTAGCATTTAGCAATGTAGGACATAATTCTGGACACTAGAAGGATGTTAATGAACCTTTCCCCTGTTCCCTGACAAATAGGGAGGTTTCTGCATCATGTGGCTGAGGCTAGAGGGTCTCATTGGTTTCCTGGATGTCAGCCTAGGAGAGGAATTGGGGAAGGCCAGTTCTAGGGAGAGGAACGAAGCTCGCAGATCTTGTGTTTTTTCCATTTCACACTGAGGCAAGAGCCTAGTTCCCCAGCTTCCAACAGGGAAGGATAATCCCACCATTTTCCCAGCCATCCAAGACCTAGAAATCAGACCCCACTTGTGGAGCCTGCCTGCGTTTTTGTAGACAGTGCTCATTTTTTATCAAATCCTGCAACTAAGAAAAGCGGTGGTACAAATATAAAAGCAAGTAACGTTAAAAAAAATTGTTATCGGCTGAAGGAAGAACATTTCTTCCAAACCTACCAGTGATGCACCATGTTTGTGAATCGCACCTCGTAACATGAATCAGCTGAATCAGCAGTAGTTTCTTGAAACAGCAATTCCTGGGCAGCTGCAAGGGTCTCTTCAAAGTTCAGTGGGATTCTTTACAGCTCAGACATGTAAAAGGGTTCTCATCCTTACCAAACTGAGGGAATCCCTCACCATGAATATACTTTATGGTGTTTACTATTTTTGCAACATCACCCTCATATTACCACTTGGACTGATGTCATTCAACCTTCCTGGAATGTAGCCAGCGCTTGGTTGGGAGCGCAGCTCTCAGCTCACCCAATAGCAGGAGGGAAGAAACTTATTCACAACATTTGCAGAAAGCCAAACGAGAACTTTATGGCAGCATTAAAAAGAAAGACCTTTATATTTGCCATAAAATCTTTATGGGATCATTTTGGTCTGTGTGAAGTAGATGACACACCAGTTTATTTTTAATGTGTCAATAAGAGTGTCACAAACATCGTTAATTGCCTGGAGCTTAACTTATCTGTCCTGGGAAGAAGCTTTGATCCCTCATTAGCTGACTCGTGTTCTGTTAGACAGTTCATATGCTTGTAAAAAAAATCCTCTTAACCTGCTGCAGACTTCATAGTCATAGCTACCTGCTTCACTCAGGTTAAAATCAAAGCACTGAGGTTATTTACCTACTCCAGAGTAGCTATCTTAACTTACTACTTTTCCAGTGCCGTGTACTCTGCACTGTAGCAGATCTGCACACGGTGTCAAACAACAGAGGACCAAATCAGATCTCTTAAATAGCCCCGTGCTTCCTCAGCCTCCCTGGGATTATTCCTGATTGCCCGGGTGTGGGTGAGGTAACGGGGCCACCATGGGTGTCTAGGACAGGAGCAGTTAGTGAATGCTAGCAGGCTTTCTGCTTACTATCCAAGATTTGGCACAAAATGTTACCCAATCTTGTTATCAAAACTACGTCAAGATTCCTTTTTTAAGTTAACCTACTTTCATTAAACTTGGTTGTTGGGCGGTGTTGGGGAAACACTCATCTCTTTTGAAAAAAGCCTGTCCTTTGGGTAGGTGGGCAAGTGGCAGCTCTTCTGTGACGGGGAGGGAAGTAGGTTTGCTGGGTGACATGCCTGGTGCTGACAGCAGGATTGTTTGCGTGTGGGAGTGGTACAGGTCTTCCAGTTTGTGAAGCCCACCAGAATGTGCTTTTGTGCACTCGCTACCCACCCACACTTGGCAGTTGGTTCCCTGAAGTCTGATGCCAGCTTTGCTGTGTGTGGGCAACGTTCTGGGCACAGTTACGCACCTCCACCCAGTGCCCCATTTTCCACAGATTTTTATTCTTAAAACGATTTTATAATAAGATGGAGCTGCCAGAACTGACGTCAGCTGTCTCAAAAGGAAACGGCAGAGCCTGGCTCCTCTCCGTTACCAGTAAAGAATTCCACAGCGCGTTAGAGGCTGGGTTTCCTGAGAGGCTCCCCTTAACTTCCAATTAAGTTGTAAGAGCTCCTCATTTCTTCAAATGGCAACTGGATCCAGATGAGCTGCCTGTCAGTGTCCTTGGTGTGGGAGGCACTGATGTGAAATTGCAGAAAGCAGAACATTGCACAAATAGTATTTACAAGAAAAAGCCCGTATGTTCATGTCAGCATTCATATGGGTTTACACACTCTTATTTGCCCTATCTCCCATTTTATGAATAGAAAAAAGAATTTAAGCAACTCGATGGAGATCAAAAGGAAAGTCAGTGGCGGTTGGTTTAGGATGGACATCTCAGGACTTACACAATCATTTTAAAGTCCTATCTGTTAACCATGGCGCGTCAATTCCTACCACTCTGGGCTTAACCACAGACTTTGAGGAGTGGTGTGAAATATCTGTGTGTCTGAAGAGAAGCTGTGATACAATTTGGGACAGGAAGTGAAGGATGATACTGCATCCACTTGACTGTTTGAGGGGAATTTGGGTCAGCAAAATGGAATAACCCCAGCTGGCTCTTGTCCGAGGCCAATGGCTTAGCATCACAAGTCACAAAATCTGTTTTATGCTGCAAAGCCACAAATAATCTAATATGTCACAGCTGGATAGACAATTGCAATTGGTGTCTGTGTACAGCAAGGACACTCCAAAGAGATTTTGTAGGAAATTAGCTTTCAAGGTACCATATCAAGTAGGCCTTCTGCTACTTCTATGCAAAGGCTTAAATCAAGGCAATGGAAATTCCCCTGCCTGCAACAGAAAATTCTTCCCTTTGTTTTAGAGCATTCATGCATTTCAGGAACTCTTTTCGAACCACTGATTCTATGGCTCTGTCCTACTTTCAGTTTTCTGGTGAGCAGCTGGGGGCAACTGGTCTTTTCCACCAGCCACAGCACACCAGGTTGCCGTACGCAGAAGTGAGACACAGGCCTGGGATGTGCATCTATGACCGCATTCCCAGTGAAGCAGGACAATAGAAGACTGCAGACATGAGTTTGCTAAATTTGCTTGGGATCTCATGCTGGCGAGAAGTGGTGGCTTGGAGTTCCTTTCCCCAATAACCTATTTCTATTTTTAAAATTACCTTCTATTATCACGTTAGCTTCATCTTTCTCTCTGTGCCCTAATAAAGCTTTTGAACTGCTGGCCAATTTTTAGCAAATTTGGTGAAGCAACAAAGGTCATAAAATATTAAGTTCATGAAAGTCGTTGACTGAGAAAAAGAGAAAGATGCAATTAGTGAAGAAAAGGCTAATAAGCTCATTCTATTAAACCTTAGAGAATCCACATGGGAAAGTGGTACTAGGGAAAGGAGAGGTAATAACAATTTATCTTTTCTAGTTTTGAAGCTTTAAAAAGCCGCTTATTTACATTTTTGGTCCTAGAATGTGGTTATTAACTTTACCCTGTTCTATATGGCTTGTTCTGTGCAGCTGTTTCACTGGGAACTGTTTAATAAGGAACTATTTAAAAGTGTTTTGCTAATGCTGCAAAGTTTGTGCCTATAAAAAGTGGAAATCAAGCTTTCACAGCAACCCACGAAAAATGTGCAGATGTGCCCAGCGCCCTCTCCAAAATGTAAAATATTAGAAGTTTACTTGTTTAAAGCCCGCATTCTAGCCTGGTTTGTCGAGGCAAGATCAGAAATAAAGGCTGTAAGAAATTGTTATGAGTTGAGGATGCATAAAATTACTTTGTCAATGTCTTAAGGCAAAATATTTGTGTGATAGTTTGGCCTTGTATTTAGGGAGGCAGAGGTGGCTGAAGAGCTTCCCACAACCAGTAGCACAGTGATCTGCACTAAGGCTGCTCTGTTTCAGAAAAGAAGAGCTAAGAAGTGTTTGTCTCCTACATTCCATCTTTTACTTTAGCTGAATACTTTTTCATATGGGATGTGACTCTGATTCTATCATCCTTAACAGAATTCAAGAGAAAGTTAGAAAAATCCTGCAATATCCAGCATGCAGTAAGCAGAGCCGTGCAAAGCCCCCCGGAATGGAAAGGCTGCTCACAGCCCTACCTGTTCTCTCACTTACTGATACCCTCCCCAAAACTGCCTGTTAAACCCTGAGCTTTCATTCTCAAGCCAGTAAGAGACCAGGATGCTGGGGAGAAAAGGGAATAGGAGTAGCTATCATCCGCCATCTGCTTGCTGCAGGGTTTTCACACTTTCTACTTACGCATTTTGTGATGGCAACTGTTGGAGACAGGGTACTAGGCTGGATGGAGCTGAGGCGTGATCCAATCTGTCAGTCTGTAGGTCACTGTCTGTTTCCAAAGCCTCCACACTGCTGCTGTTAAATTTCATGCTAAGGCAGTTTTCCCTCTGTCCTTTATTTTCTAGCCTACCTCAGTAATGGCTTGTGGGAGTTTGTTTCTTGGAGCGAATGCATGGAGGAGTGTTTCACATGCGAGGAAATTATTAAAGGAAAGTCAGGTGGCAGGATCCAAGTTTTGCTGTTAGGGAAAGGAGAGGTTAGCTAGCTAGTTAGTTAGTTAGTTAGTTCGTTAGTATTGGTGGTGCCCATAGTGCCTTCCACAGCTACGCATGCTGGGCACGGGGTCCTGTGCATCCTTAGAAAGCTCTGCTGGGCTCTGTAGCTTGTCAGTTGGTGCCTGGGAAGTAGTTGGGACTCAGACAAATTATTCTAAGATGCACGTTTCAGTTGCAAGCAAGTCTATGTCTGCTGTTTGGGTCAGCTCTTCTCATGGCTTTCCTGACCCCACCTCTGTCTCAGGACTGTATTTCAGACAGTGTTAGCCCTCTGTGGCTGTTTTAATACAGCAGAAAGCAGGAGCCGCAGACTTTTGCAAACACAGNATTAAATAATAATTTTTTTAAAAAGAAGAATGAGGTAGGTTAGGTCACAAGGAAGGGAAAAATGCTTTCCTGCAGCATCATTCAACTAGCTAGTCAGACTGTGGCACTTCCCTCGCTCCTCTTAAACACTCCCAAGTAAGCCCAGGATGACCTGGAAGGAGAAGGCAGGGGGAACTCTGCAGGAGAAAGCAAGTGTAGGAGATTTTCTCCTAGGTGAGGTCTCTGGGTCAGGCACAATGAAAGCTGCTGGTGCTGACAGAAGTCATCCCTTGCAGACAGGGTAGGCAGTTGTGACCATTCTGCACTGCTAAGTCCCAAGATTTAAAAGCAAATAGGGCCATAAGAAGGTAGAGAGAAGCCCCTGCCTGTTCCCATCTCTGTGGCAGAGGGAAGCTCAGGTGGCCTCGCTGGAAATTAAACTGAGCTGACATCTATCACAATTCCTGGCAGCTCGTTAAATACACGGGCCTTTTTCCACCTCTTGCCTCATCTTTTATTTAGTTCCTTTTCTCGCCTTCCATATGGTGCCTGAATTCAAGAGATCCCCTGAGAGGTCATGTCCCTGGAGGAAACAGGTTCAGCACTTGGGAAGGTACTTGCAGCACCAGACTATCACAATGAGTAGGGAATAAGCTCAGCAATTTCATTGCTGTTCCTCCTCTCTCCCTTCTTCTGCACCGTGTTTGAGGCCTCTCTTAGCTCCCAAGGAATGAATCAGAGTTCAGTCTGGGATGGACATTTCTGGATCAGGCTTGGAAGACTGCTACGGTCATTTTGACAACACAGTGTCTGGTACATGATACTAGGCCTGTTTGTATATTTTCAGTATATTTTTCAGTGCTGGGTTGATATTCAAGCATTGGGGAGAAGATAAACCATAAACGTTTTGTGTTAATGCTGATGTGTTGTAGCTCACTGACTGAGCCTCTCGTACCTCACTTAGAGTTCAGCACAGTAACATCTGGATTTCCCTAGGTGGTCAGGGGTCAGTGACTGGGAGAAATTTGATTTCTCTACAAAGCTGCTTGCTCCCACTTGCAAGAGAAAATGCAGGAGAATGATGTGAAAGGGATAACGTGGCACATGGCTCATTATTAGTCAGTTGGCTTTGGTGACTCACACTAACCAGTGCAGCAGACACGGCCAGAACTGAAACCGAGAAACAGGAGAGAGTCAGGGTGAATAAACAGCCAACTCTTACATGCATAGATGGAAAAACATCACTTGTAAATACCTTAAGTGATCTGTAAATGATGGCACGGAGGGAGGTGCTGCTCTGGGAGCAGAAACACTGTAAAGAAAAGCTTCTGAGTTTAGTGGAGGAAAGAACTGCAGGTTTCGCTTTGGCATAGGGGCAGATGTGTAGGAGACAATTGGGTTGAGGTCACAGTATCTTCAAGCTCCACTGTCATGCAAGCACAACATAGATAACATCTGCCCAAAGACATGACTGCCCTGAGGAATGATTGAGCTCATGTACTGGAAGAGAGCCACGTCCAGCATGTGAACTCAGCTGGCATAAGTCTGAAGCAACAGCATTTATTCAAGGGTGAAATACATTACATTTGTGTGCACCCATTTCTCATTGTTTGCAGTGCAGCATTACGGAAAGCTGATGCCTTTTCAGCAGAGGCCTGCAAATAATTCAGCGTTAACAAATAGTCCTTTATCGTGTTTTCTATTAGAATATTCCTTGCAGTGTAGTAGGGAATGAAGCACTGAACTGAGACAGACAATCCCAAACTGCAGTGGACTCTAGGATTTAGTTTACAAAGCTGCTGTGTTCTGTCTCCATCTTTTCCAGCCATAGGGGGGACCTGACAGTACAGAACAATATCACAGACAATATGACCAAAGGAAAGACGGCTACCAGGGTCGAAAATCCATGCTGTCATGAGATGATTGTCCTTTTTTTTTACCAGAACAACACACACAGCGTAGCTCAAAACCAGCTTTACAACTGCTGTGCATTATCTGGAGTGTTCTTGAAAATGCATTGTTCCGAAATCACTGCTCTCATGAAATTTCAGTCCCGAATCCTTCAGGCAGTCAAGAGCTAAACAAGAGCAGCCAAAGCACAGACTCCATGCCTTCAGCGAGATGCGCTGCCACCCATTTCAGTATCATTACCCTGCCTGCCTCAAGGATGGATTGCCCCATGGTATAAGGGTATAAGGCTCAGGTATAAGGTGCTACCATCTGGTGCGCTCCTGATCTGAGGTCACAGGGGCTTGTTTGGCATCTCAAGGCGGGCAGCCCAGCCCAGCCCAGCCCTCCCTCGCGTTGGCAGAGCTTCTCTGATTCCAGAGCTCCATGAATGCAACAGAGATGGAGTTCTCTGAGGACTCCATTGCAATAAGTGCAGGATTATTACAGTGAATGCAAAGCTGACTCTCTGGAAGCTCAAAAAGAGATACAAAGGTCTTTTCTGGGATGCTAATCCAGCTTTTGATTTTAAAAGTCACTGATTCCTGACCTGGAGTACTCAAGCACAAGAGTAAAGGTTAAATTGCTGCAGAAGCCAAAATCCTTTGAAACATTGCAAAGAGGTGATGGGAAATGATCTGTCATCAATATTACAGTGGAGTGGCTCTGATCCAGAAAGGTGCAAAGAGCTCTTGATTTGTGTGAATAAACGGGGACCTGCAGGCACTCGGCACTTGCAGGACCAGGTATTTTTGCCTGAGGGTACTCAGCTGCGGGTGACCCAGCTGTAGCCCCTGCTGCAGACGGGTAAAGAGGCAGCACAGCACAAGCACTGCCTTGGGAGCTGAGACTTAGGACCTACTGTCAGAATTGCCCCGAGTTCATTTGGGGATCTTGGCGACCCCAGATTCCTGTAAGAGCTCAAGGAAAGCCAGGCTGCGAGGATCTTGAGTCAGCTGCTCTGCATCCATGAGTGCAGGCTGTAATGTCAGTGTTTCCAGTTATCTCCATCTGCGTCTCAAAGACCTTGGTGGAAACCAGTAGCCCTTATCCTGAGACTGCTCATGCACTGACCCGTATCACCTAGTAAGAAAGCACCCCAATGGTACTACAGCTGGGCTTTCATAGTATCAATCCATATATTAACACCATATGTTACAGGCTTCATATGAGAAAGGCTGGATCTGCCACTTCCGCAGCGCAGGCTGTTGCCCAGGGCAACGAGATATGAGGGGCTGCAAACCATTTAGCTCTTGCTTTCTCTGCATGACTGTGAGCTGTGTGATTTCCAGTTTCCCCTGGGCAATGTATTCTCTACAGCTGGCCTCGGATACAAGAGCAGTTATCTGCCATTCTAAGACATAAATACAAGCCAAACAATGCTAATGTACAGCGTTTTGGTCTGCCTGGCAACAGCTGCTGACAGGATCTGACTCTTCTCATTCAATACGTGCCTGGAGCTCCAGAGATTTTATCAGAGTTACTCCCAGTTATCACTGGAGAGCCACTTCAAGATACCTGGAACATGGAGAGGTGAAGAAAATCTAAGCCCAGAAGTGGTATCTTTCAGTATTTCAGGAGAGTGATTGTTGCCTTCAAACTCTGGGACCTTCACGGTAGCAGCCATAATTTATTTATACACATATAGAGAATTAGCCCACAGTTAGAGGCATCTCCAGTTATTATTATTGCAATATCTATGGTTTAGTTAGGACTTTCCAAGGATGAGCAAGTGCTAACAGACACATACTGGGGGAAAGAACTGCAGCAAACACATGCAGCTGTAGTAACAATACGTAGAAAAGAGATGAGTTGGGTGTGTGCAGTTTGGATGTGTTGTCTATTAGTTATGTATGTTACAGCCTTAACACTCCAAATGCATTTTTTCCTGCCACAGAGTTCATCTTCCGATAGAATTGCTGTGGCTAGAATTACTATCAGGAAAGTTTGCCTCTTGTCTTCAATCAATAATCCTTCAAACAAAGAATGACTATAAATATTTCCCCCTTTTGAGTCTGAAGTTCGCTGTCACCCATTACACTGTGGTTCGAAGGTCTCTGAAGCCAAGGCTTCACTTCTAGAGGTGATCAATACTGGTGTTTGCAGCACAGAAGCCGAAGCTGATGACATACACAGGAGCCATGCTATTGATCTTGCAATATTCAGAGAAAAGGTTATTTCAAACCAAAATAGCTGTGGCCTTAGTGTGACCCCGAGCTGTTATCAGGCGCACAACTAATCAGAAAGCTCCCAGCAATTACGTGCCAGTGGCTGGTGCAGGAAGGTTACTGGGAAAATCTGATTAATCCTTGTTATGGCAGTCAGCTTATTTTGTGAAAACAAAATTACTGATTTTTTTAGGAAGAGATTCAAAGCTACTCTCACTATTCCATCTGTCTCAGATGTTTGCTCTGTTATCGACGTCTGGTATCTTTTCCCCTCGCACATGAGGGAAGCCAGCAGAGACTCCACCACGGACTTTGAAGTCATAGTTCAGTTTGAGGTAAACTTTTTGGTCCTTTTTTTTGTAGTTCATAAAAAAAAAAATAAATCCTACTTTCTGGCTTTGTTTTCAGCTAGAGGAGAATGCAGGTTCAGCAATGTGCAACTGTCATTTGGGATCATGTGGAATTACACTGTGGCTATACAGCAGAGCCTTGCGCATCATTTTATCTTGAATGGGAGAAGAAAGCTGGCAGCCAGATGCACCCTGAGGAGCAGTATTGTTGGACAGAAGCGAAGAGGAGTTTGTCAGTGATATTCTGTGCCCATTCTACCCCAGTATCTGCAATACCAGCTCTGTACAGTCCTCACTCTGCCTGTCCCACTCTCCCCTTCACCGCTGGCTGCCACCACCACGCCAGCTTGCCCCAGTCCAGCCATGGGAAGGAGGAGAGGGGAAACACAAGCAGTCATCCCCTGCATCTTCCTCTATCCAGCGGGACACCAGAGGAGAGCTGCTGCCTGGGGAAGGGGCGATGTCTGCAGGCCTCAGGAAGGCAGCTGCGCTGGAGCAGCCCCAGGGGAAAGGGCACGTTAGTGCCATCTTGCACTGCAATTCCTACTGCCTAAGTCCCCCAAGGTTAGGGTCAAACCACCTAATATTCCTCTCTCAGACCAGCTGAAAGGCAGGGTGTTAAGGGTTGGGCAGAGGAGCCTCACTCCATCAAGCCCCTTCTCCGAGAGATTTGACAGCACTGCAGGGTTTGGTACCCAGGACTTTGTGTTGGTACAGAGTTGGGTCCAGCAAGGTTCAGGTGGTCCCCGAACCGCTGCTTCTCTTGCCGAGATGCCACTAGAGGGCACAGGAGGGTGGAACCATTTCTCTGCGCAAACCCCACCGGAGCAAGACCACCTCCCTGGTCATGCTACAATCGAGTCAGTGTCCGGAACACCCGGAGAGCATGAATTCAAAGAAAGGTGTGATCTCCGGAGATGAATAGCCTGTGAGATGGGTGCCAAACCCTTGAAAATTGGGGTTCTCAATTTAAGCTTCTCATCCAAACTAGGATATACTGTAGAAGGGCATCACTTGACTACATGCACGTTTTTCTTGATCTCCTTAGGAACCATAGTCCAAGTTTTACATAGAAGCCACTTTCCTATTTAGGAGTAAGCACATCCCTTCCTTATAACCTCTGGAATATATAAAAGCGAGCCTAATCTTACAGCAGCTTCTCCTTCAGCAATTGTGAGAGTCTGGTGGGATTTTGACAACTTAATTGAACACCACAAAAAGTTATTAAGAGTCTTAAACATCTGCTAGGAAATACAAACACCAGGAATATACCTTACAGGAAAAGAAGACAGCATTGGTATGATCATCCCCACCCTGCTGAGAGCAGTTCCCCAGTACCTGACTAGAGATGGTGACAGATTCAAATGACATATCAGGTCTGAATTAATCTAGCAAGCCTGAACTGCAGGTCAGGAACAGCAGAGAAAATACCAGAAAACAGCACTACCCCCAGCAGAAGGGAAGGAGGGGCTGGAGGCCTCTTAATGGAGTAGCTGGATGGTAGAAGGTGTGTTGGTGGGAGCCTCAGGTGAGAGTGCTCTGGCTGATTAGTGCACCCAGGACCCTGACTATGTGCTGCTGCCAAATGCAAAATATTTTCTCGATACAGCCCACGTGCTCTAAAAAACCCACCATATCCAGTACCAGTGCTGATATTTGGGAGCAGTCGCTGGGCCTGATTTTAAAACTCCTTGTTTCGATTAGCTCATTTTTAGGAGTTGCAGTGCAGCAGCCTTCCCCATCAGACCTGGTGCCACAAAAGTGTACGTGGAAGTAATTAGCCTGGCACAAACAACATCTGCAAAACCTTAATGAGCAAGATGCCGTTTTAAAATACAGCATTGAAAAGGGGGGGATATCTACAAATGATAGAAAATAAAGAGTGTCTGTGTGCCATCTTCAAGGCTGCAGCCAGGAAAGGGACATTTCTGGCTATGTCCCCATTTAACTTGCAGCTTTACTGCAATTGATCTTAGACAAATTGTATTAATACCTTAGGATTCAGTGCCCAGCTGAAGATTTTTTTTCCCTCATGCTTCATTATTTATGTTGAGATTTTAAGTTCATTGGTAGCTTCCTATAATGCTTCTGACACAAAAATATTCCTTTATTTGTTTTGCATAGTTGATTGCTATTCTTGAAGCAAGTATATTTAAAACAAGAGACAGACAGGAAAATATTGTGTAGGATTATGTGAATTTATGTTACAAAGGAGCAGCAAAGAAAAGGTTAAGGGTGGGGGGGGGAAACTATTATCTCCCCACCTGAAAGCAGGTAGCAATTAGGAGCAGGTGTTATCAGCAGTAGTGGGGTGGAGAGTGGTGCAGCGCATGCTCCAAAGGAGCTGTGGAGGAGATACCGGCTGGAAGAAATGCAACGGGAAGGTAAATTGTTAGGTGTAGAAGGAAATATAGAGGAGAGGCTGGAAGAGCCTGTGGTGCATGGGAGGTGAGGTTAGAAAGGCTGTGGAAGGCTGATCTTGGGGCTGAGGCTTGTATGCCACATGGAGACCTAAAGGGTATGTGCTGTGCGGGGAGCTGTAAGGGTGTGTGGAAGGTCTGAAGGGTTTTGGGAGGCTGGAAGTATGAGTGGGATGCTGGAAGGCTATATGGGGGACCTGGGGGCTGGGTGGGTGGCTGGGTATTCATGTGCTGTATGAACAGGTCAGAAGCCTGAGCTGAGTCCAACGTTAACGGCTTGTGTGGCTCAGAGACTTGAGAAAGAAACTTGTAAGAGATCCTGGGGATATTCCAGAGGCCAGGGAGGCAAGCAACGATTAAGGTTTATTTACCAGCACATTACACAATGAGATTCTTTTTCCGTCAGGGTGAACCCAGATAGTAATTTTCTGGAGTCAGTTGTTAACCTAGAGCTCTCAAAGCCTTCATGGCTACAGGAGGTGGAAGAAAAAGTAGAGACTGTTCGGGTCATCTTAAGAGGAAGCAGCATTTGAGAAGGAAGAGAAGAGGCTGAGTACTCTGAATGTCTTTATATCACTTAAGAATTAATTTGAGTGATAAGTTGGATGGAGGCTGGCTCTGATATGTTTTCCTGGGTGCTACCGCTGGCTTTCGAAGCACTGGATGTCTGTCTGTGGTGTTGATCTCTGCTGGTGTGTGGGATCAGGTGGTACAAAAGTCCTCGTGGTAAGAGATCTCTGCCAACTGTCTGTACTGGTGCAGATGCACAGGGAGCTGGGCTCCAGCAGATGTGTCACCTACTCAAATCTACTTCTCTTAGTGGTACATATGTACTGATAGTGCATGGTTCAACCTTCTCTGCTGCCCATATGCAGCATGCCTCTGTCGGTATCTTCGGAGCCATGCTCTAAGTGTGACTGACTGAAAGGGGTGCTCTGTTGCTGAGGATGGGCTGGCAGATATTCTAGTTTGCAGGTCCAGGAGAGACCATGCTAATGTACGTCAGTGCTGCACAGATCTTAGAAGCAAGGACTGAACACCTCCAGCTCTAGGTGGTACCAGTGCAAACATGGGTCTCTGGTACCTCAGAGAATCAAAAGTCCAGTGCAGACAGACCTGTATTTGGGAGCAATGAGGAGGATATTGTGCCCCTGTCTGCTTTGAGGCCGTATCAACAGTCTCTGATGTTAAGTCTGCCATGGTTTCATTCTTGACAACGTAATAGTCCCAATTGTAAAGCTACTGCTTTTAGCTGCTCTCAAAGTACTTTTCTGTTGCTTCTTTAAGCGGAACATCTTTGAATTTAAGGATTCCCCTCAGTACAAAACAATTCAAAGGGCTCTCAAGCTAGCAGGAGGTGTTTGGATATCTGCTTTTAGCACATTCCTCCCCAAATCTTGGCTTTCGTGGGGCAAAACTTTAGGTGAAATTATTCCCATTTCCCCACCCCTCCCCAGGCCTCCTTCAAATAATTCTCAGATGCATACTCAAATAAAATAAAACAAAAATATTATTCTTAAACTGTATCCTTTCATTGGCAATTGAATGGGAAATTGTCTATTTCATGGGAGTAACAATCTCTGTGGTGACAAAGCACTCGGCTGAGAATCACTGGAAAAGCATGAAGCATTATTTAATGCTGTATTCCATGAAGTGGACTTATGCCTATTGGGACTAAGGTTGATAAACAGATGTGGGCTTTAGATATAGTCAATTGAGTTAATCTGTGCTGGTCAGCAGAGAGCATTTGTACAGGGGTTTCCTGGCAGACTGAAGAGCAATTTCTTATCTCATCAGAACGCTGCATGGCCTAGCTTTAGGCAATTGAAGTCCGCAGTGCTGTTGAAATCAAAGCACTGTCCTTATTTTGTGTTGGCTGAAGGTCTGGCCTTGTGCAGACAGCATTTAGCACGTCCCAACATGTGGACACTGCATGTCGTGATAGCAGGACACTTGAGTTGACAGGGAAGGTCTTTGTGCATTAGTGTAACGTTGCAGAGAAACCCTTGTGCTGCCTCTCGTAGGACGTGTTATCTCAGCTGCAGCTGTATGCTGTTTCTGCATCTGAAGCTGACTTTTAAACATCATTATTTACTGTGTGGGCCTACCTGCCTGTTGGTACATATGGTCCCTGAATAATTTTAGACCTGCTACAAAAGGAAATGAGGCTTTATGCTCATGCTTTTGCTGTCTGTCCCAGCTGGCCCTCTTCCATGTAATTTTAGCAGCTCTTACCTGGTTTTGACAAAGGATTGAAACTTGGTTTCCTGCAGATTTTGTGAAAATAGGTTGTGAGAGCGCCAATCATTAATTTACCCTGCTGTTAGACATTACAGAATTAAGACAGAGCAGGGTGAAAATCGGTATTGGTGCTGGTTGTGGAGGAGAGGAAGAGGACTGGGAGTGTGGCTGTGTGTGGTGAGGCAACGTCTTGGCCTTGCTGCGCCCTGGTGCGTGATGCAGTGCTCTGGGTGGGGAGAGGCAGATGAAGCGTACATGTGATGTGCGCTGATGCACATACTAGCAGGTTATCCATCCCTTCGTTTTTCTGCTATACACCAGGCTTTGGTGTAAATTGGGAAGCCACCATGTAGATTGAATCTTTCTAGAACCTTAGGTCTGTTACAGCTGGTGGCTTAGAGACAAAGCTGGGCAGAATAAACTGGGAACAGCTTAGAGTTTGAGGCTGTGGGTGGATGTGAGGAAGGAACAGATCTTCAGCAGCAGGACAAATTCCTACTGTCTGGGTGTAGGTGTGTGCAAGTGTCCAGCTGCCCTGTGTGACTGCCCTTGTGGGCGCACACAGAGGATAGTGCTGCACCCTCTTCATGCAGGTGCCCAGCATTGAGAAACTACAGTGTGCGCAGGTCCTTCAGGATGGACCTCTGGTTTCTGACAGCAGCCCTGTCCTGGGGGAAAACAAGAACACATACGTCACCAGGCCAGAGGGAGTAACTCCTCTTGGACTGACTTCACCCTTGGTTCCCTGTCGGAATGCAAGCCTTGCCCTAGGGGAGGTGGAAGGAGTGCATTTGACATCTATCTGCCAGCTGAGAGCCCAATTAGTCCAGGTCTTGGTGTTTAGGAAAGTCTAGACAGGAGCTCCGTTTTCCTTGTGGACTGCTCAGAGTAACTGAGTGAACCTCAGTGCACAGACATGCAAAAAAGCAAAAAACCAGTAGTCCCTAAAGGCCGGTATCCAACCCTAGTAACGGATGTTGAGTGTTTGAGGTAGAGCAATAAAACACTGGAAATGCCTTTACTGTACTCTGTAAAGTGAGAAGCTGTTTCTGCCTGGTCAGCGAACAGTTGGCATGTGTCCAAAAGCCCTGACTATCAACAGCCCTTGTGATTCTTACAGATCCTATTTTTGTCCTTGTGTCTTTCTGGTTCTCCTTTATCTGCTTTAAATTATGAATTGCAGCAACAACCACAAAAAAATGCTGCTTCTGTCAGGGCATGTGCACAGCTGCTCGTCAGGGAAAGAGGCTGTCCTGGTCGTCTTGGCTGCAGGGACCCAGCAGTAGTTTCACTGCGAGCGCTCCGGGTTGGTTGGTTGCAGGGAGAAAGGTGAAGGAGGAAAGAAAGAGGAACGGTGTAGTGCTCTGGATGCTAGCAAGAATCAGGGTCACCATCACACTGGAGATTATTCCATGGCAGAGTATAGAGAGGACAAAAATGTGTTTCCTTCTTAATGCCCAAAGACTTTCTTTTCCAGCTCTCATGCTGCTACTGGAGAGCCGTGGCACAAAGACTGTGCCTGGGCGTGCTGCACTGGTGGGAAGGTGATCGTGGTGTTTAGAGTGTGAGAGAATGGTGGCCTGACATGCCTACTTCTATGGATCACAACCTTATCTGGGTTACCTGGTATTTCTCTCATCTGTTCCTTTTGCATTTACTTGTCTTTCATCTTATTCCCCGTCTCTAAGCCAAGAGCCATGTTCTGGGGATGTGTTGTACAGGAAGGCTCTTAGCTTCACTTAGGCCATTTTCATGATCAAGACTGGAATAACTTTGCATCTAAGCCTAAACTCTGGATCTAGCCACTCTTTACCCCTGTGCCAGTTACCGATCGGTAACTTGGGGAGTCTGTTTGTTTGCCTCACCAAGCAGGTGCCTAGCAGGACAGAAATGCCTTCTGATCTTGCTGATGTGTGCTTAGCTGCAGAGGTCAAGAGAGCCAGACAAAATAAACCCTGCAGGTGCAGCAGCACGGCCTGCCCACTGCTTGACCTATGAAGATTCCACTCATCTCCTGGACAGCTTCTTTAGTCCAGCACTGATGGCACTGGCTTTTTTCTTTTAAATAATGATGGTAATGATCCTTGATTAGCGCTGGATGTCTACACAGCTTTGAGATAGCCAAAGAACTTTTGTTGCTATGTTGTCTTCTGCTCTTTGCTATACTCACTCCTGCTTTTGGCAACTCATGTGGGAGTAAATGTGCACCAACAGTGGCAGGGTTCTTGCTCCCCACTGCTGAAGGTGACCAAAACCACTTTGCTTGTTAGTTAAGAAATCACTCTAAGGAGATCAGTGTAATGAGATTCTGGAGCCATATGGCACTGGAATTAGTGCCTTCTAGTGCAGTAACGGCATGCTGTAATAGCAACAGTGCTGGATGCTAGAAGTCATTTCAAGAGCAGAGATATTCTTTGCTCATTCCTTTAACTCCTTGGGGCTTAAAACAATGCACGGGATGTAGCCCTTTATTAAAAAAGGAGGGGGAGGGAATCCTCTGGTCTGCTTCTATTATCTGCAAGAAAATAAATGGGAGTGAATAGAAAAGACCAGTTTCAGTTGCCTAGCTCAACAGTCGAATGGATGTTACCTGTAAAACCACTTCAGTGTGCTCTGAAAATAAACCTTCACATCAAGCTGTTGAAATGCCTTGTGGCTTATCTGATTCATGACCTGGATGGTGGAGAAGGCAGAAAGAAGGTCACGGAGGTATATGCAAAAGGAGTGATGTGTTTCAGCGTGGCTATCAACGAGCAGTTCAAACTTCAGATAAAACGTCACATAAAATATAGGAAAATGTGAAGCTGGAGTTTCAGGAATTAAACGTGGATTTTTTTCTTAGCTTTTATGTATATCAATCTTATAGCAGCACTGGATTTAGGTTAGTTCTTTCTCAGCCTTGTAGAATACTATACATAGGTGGGGGAGCTGCTGGTCTTCATGAGTAAGGTGTCTCTTGCTGATCTCACTGTAGGGTTTTTTGGTTTGGTTGTTTTTAAATCATTGGTGATTTAAAGAGAGCCAATTGTTGAGTCTCATTTACTAAACTTTCTTGATGGTTCTTACAAGGCTCTGTTAAAAAAGGGAAGTCTGTTTCCCCGCAGTTGTTTTAATCACTGTGTGAGGTAAGTTGCAAACAGGGAGTGTTTTACAGTGTTTTTCAGCTGCCTCGTTTACACCTGCAGCAGAAGACTTCTCTCCCTCTGTCCTCTGGCACATACATGCTGTTCCCAAACTCGATTCTTGACTTTTCACAAGAAATTACATCCGTTGTGCCCAGCATCATTGAGATCCAATGTGTCTGTTGCATGTTTCACACTTAACTGTGATAGCAACCGTTGGAGCGCTGGGTTTGGGGGCAGAAGCTTATTATTTCATGAGAAGAGATATGGGGCTTAAACTGATTTAACTGAGCTGATCAATGACTATAAATATTTAAAGTGCAGATGTCAAGAGGATGGGGCTAGACTCTTCTCAGTGGTGCCTAGTGACAGGACAAGGGGCAACGGGCACAAACTGGAACCCAGGAGGTTCCATCTGAAGGAGGGAAAACGCCTTTCCTGTGAGGGTGACAGAGCCCTGGCCCAGGCTGCCCAGAGAGGTTGTGGCGTCTCCTTCTCTGGACATGTCCAAAACCCACCTGGACCATGATCCTGGGCAACCTGCTCCAGGTGAACCTGCTTTAGCAGGGGGTTGGACTAGATGATGTCCAGAGGTCCCTTCCAACCCCTACAATTCTGTGATTCTGTCACTTTAAATTGGTGGCAATCCTCTGGCCATACAGTGATGACAGCAAGCACCTTCCAGCAAACTCCGGTTCCAAGGGGAACTGACATTTCTAATGAAACTAGGAACTAGTGCAGTTTTGGTTAACAGCATCTGAGGATATCTGGGCGGTTGAGTTTTTTCATTTCTGATGACCCTTTCTTACATTTATTTACTTGCTTATTCACTGACAGACCAACCAAGATGATGTTGCTAGGCAATGCTGGCAATTCATGAGCAGCAAATGTCGTCTTAGCTTTTCCCAACACTTTATTACGGTTGTCTGGAGCAGCAGGAAAGTAACTCCCTCTGTTCTGTCTTATCTATGGAGAAGACCCAAGGAAGCATGCTTGCTGTTTTCTGTACCTGCTACACTCCTCTGCATGCAGAGAACAATAACTTGCTTTCAGTCGGACTGACGCCTTTTAGCTAATGGAGGAAAATGGTGAAGAATCAATTATAAATTATTATTATGAGTGCGTGTTTGGTGACATGTTACACAAAAGCACTCCTGCAAGTCAGCCCTTGCAGGAGTGTCCAGTGCAGTACAGAAGAGGTAATTTGTGTGGTAGGAAATGGGGCAGGTCTATTAGTGCTCCCATGTCAGAGGTTTCTGGTATGTGTCAGGAGAAGCTGGCCTGGCTGCTTGTGAAAGGTGAATGAAAGGAAACTTAGAGGAGAATACACAGATCCTTCTGTCCATCCATCCTAGTCCTTGCAGCACAGCACTCAGTCCCTGAAGTAAACCTGATGTGCCTTGTTGCTAAATATGTAGCAGCTACAGTCAGCTTGGTTTTTGTCTGGAGCTGCATGATGGCAGCGGTATCCAAGTGTCCGAGATGTGTATTTAGCATTGCGATGGATCGGTGTTGCCCTGGGAAAGATTGAGACTTGGATGATTTGATGTGTGCTGCGTCTACCTGCGTTTCAGAAGCTCACACCTAGGGCAGATTTCTTCTTGCATCCCACTTAGCATCAAGCCTTCCCCTTGAAACAGTGTCTCACAGATCCTCCTGTTGCTAAGCCACATGGCTACTGGTGGGAACAGCATGTGCAAGGGAGGATGGCAGACGAGTGTATTGTCACAAATGTGGGGTTCACCCCATTGCATATCGAAATATGTGCAAGGTTGAAGCGCGGTTATTCTGTGTATATTAGACATCCACATGAACAGGCTGTCAGAAAAGCTTGTTTTCCAAGGTACGTCATGTCTGCATGTGTATGGAAGGACACCTTGAGCCTCTGTAATGAAAGAAAAGAGGATGGAAGAAAGGCTCTAAGATAAAGCTGCTGGGCTATGTTTCTACTTTTCTTATCTCATCATGACAGTTTTCTACGAGTTAATTCTGCCTTCTGTGCCACTGCTCTCCCTACCTACAAAATGTTGCAGTCCCCTGGGGATTTCTCTATGGAAGCTCTAACACATATTTTACAATTGCTAATGAATCAGGTCACCCAACAGCTCAGTACATCATTGTTGTCACTTTGCAGGCAGGGTTTTGGCAAAGGCAAAGAGCAAGAGGTTGACCGGCTTTGTGCCATGCAACAAATCTGGGAGGGAAGACAGCACAGATATTTTACTTTAAGAGTGGAGATCCCCTTTATAGCTTCCTTTCGTCAGAAGGAGAGCTCCTGAGACTCACTCCTTCCTGAGACTTGCTCCTTCTCTGTTTAACAGCATGGTCAGGTTGTGTGTGCTGGCTTAGGGAGGTGAGACAGCTTACTGTGTGGCTGGGGAGCAGTGGAGATGGCAGGGGAGAGGCTGCAGAAGTTTGTGGAATGGGGAAGAAGTAGGGCTGAGTTGACTTCGGCATGCTTCAGCTTACAAGCATTCATGCCTATCCACCTAGTTATTCACCATTTTAGTAATGGCATCATGTGAGGCTTTTTTCTCTTGGGCATCTTTGTCTCCTCTGGTTTGTTCTCTGATTTATATTAATTAGGTTTCTCCTTTTGCACTCCATGTCTAGGGGTCACCCATGACCTGAGAGGGCCAGGAGCTGAGCAGCACTGGATGCAACTGGGTCAAGTACTAATAGGTGGTCATGCTTGGGGGCAAAGACTTTCCTGGCCTGCATATAAGATCCTCGCAGGAAGCTTGTTCTGTGCTCAGGTTCCCACAGTGGAGCTCTGGGTTGCAGCTCAGCCCTGATTCATTCAGTTCTCATTATACTCTTTGCACTGTCACCAGTGCTGGCCCTGTGCCTGTTTGTGCATCTCCTGTGCCGTCCCCCCCACCCCGACCCCAAGGAAGGCTCCTTTTCGTTTCACTGCGTGAGGATTGAGTGCTCTCTGCACTCAGCTCCCCAAGTACTAGTTTCTTCACAAGGTGCTCTGATCACTGATTTGTATCACAGTAATTTAAAAGGGGAAAAAAAAAGTCAAATATTCAGTGCCTTCAAAGAGAGATTTCTGAATGTATGTTTCAGATCTCTCATTTTGGTGTCAGGCTGATGGACCTAACTTCTTTTTTTAAAAACATTTGGGTCAGGGGTTGCACAGCTAGCAGAGCCTGTCTGCCAGCAATATTTCCCTTTTGTCCTCCGTTTGCTACTCTGTTCATTTAGATTATCAGATCTTATGAGCAGGGACCGTGCACAGCGGCAGAGGGCTTTTCTGTACAGTTGCAGCCTCCCAGTACCACTGCCAGACATATGAGTAATTGGTTGAGCAGCTCTGCAGAGCAGTCTCCTTGCACCGTCCAAGCTGAAATGCAGAAGTAAAAAAAAAAATCCATTCTCAGTGATGAAGAATCATAAAATTGTAAGCCCAAAAGGGACCAAAAAACATGAAGAAAAACCTTTTCTCAAAGAAAAATTCTTTGTGATCATATCTGGCATGCTCCTTAAGAGACATCCTGTGATCTTGCAACGTGCTTCTGGGATCTCCTCTATTCATCGTTGTTTATAAGATAGCTTTAAATTAATGATAAGCAAGCCATTCAGAACATGGGCTGTGCTGAGGTTCACAGCTTTCATTCTGGATGAGAGAATAAAGTAAACTGATATTGAAAGCAAGGAGGGAGAGACAAACACAGTCAGTAAGCCTATAAAAGTCTTAGCCAATTGTAATGGCGAACATCCTGCTGGCGAGGATGACCTTGAATGAACTAAGTGGGATAAAGTCACCAGCCTGGACTGACGGCTGAAGAATCAGGCTGGATTCCAGCAAACAGAGAGCAGATTCCTGACAAGAATCTCCTGAGCTGTGGCAATGGCTTCTCGGTGTCGGAAATGTGGACAACAGGTGCCCAGGAATCCACCTTTCACTGCTGTCCGGATCACAGAAGGAGAAATGAAATCTTATCATGATTTTATAGGAGGATGCATTAGACTGGAGCGCATGGCAAAGAAAGGTATGTGCAGAGTCTTTAAAAGAAATAGCATCTTCTCTCGGTGATTAGCTGCGTTGCATTCCTAGGGGATTTGCAAAAAGAATATTTTTCTAATGCTTTTTCTGGGGATCCAGTGGTGAATAAAGACAACTGCCTGGGTTTGGATATGAACTTGGGTATGAGGGCATCATTGACTTGGCTGTGTATTTCTGGGGTATTTGCAGTGCTTTGACCTAGAGGAAGTTAAAATGAATGCCAGACTCATTCTGAATAAATGTTTATTTCACTTAGTGTTTATTTCCCTGAGATTTCTCTATATGTCTGAATCGGGTCCTTGCTGTGCATGTCAAAAACCTTTTTAAAATGAACACAGGGAGATGGAGCAGTGGGTACCATGACCCAGCTGACCCCATCACCCTGTGCTCCTAAATTACTATGTGGAAGGTAAACATCTTTCTCGCTGCAAAAATTCTGATTTCACTGTACTCATTAACAGAAACTTGGAGTACTGAGCTTTCTCTGCTGTGTGGGAGTCAATCTGGCTACAGGGCAGTATTCTGTGCTGAGAGGGCTGCTAGTATAAGGTGCTGCTGTCCTGGCAATGTGTGCTAATTACTTGTTAACTCTGAAGTGGAGCGATGGCTGTTGAAATCTAGGCTGGCTATTGACTGTTTAGTCCCAGATCGAGATTGCTGAATCATAGAACGCTTTTTTCTCTGTGTCTGTGTGAAACCTTTGGTTTCATTTGATCTGTTAACTTAAACAAATACTTAGCAAACCCCAAATCCAGAAATGTACAACATGTTCACTAGTATGTGACAAAAGAATCCCCAAAAGCATGCAATATGATTGTACTTGCAAGCTGAGTTGTTTATTATGACTTAATGAGCTCTTCAGCAAAAAGAGTTGCATTCGATCTGTTAAATCGAGAAAATTCTGCAGAAAAAGAGGTGGACGAGAAGCAGGTCATCTGCTGGCAGCTACTGCTTACAAATTGAGGTTTGCAGATGCTTTCTTTGATGGGGCTCTAACGCACAATGCCAGGGTTTGAAAACTGCAAAGCCAGTCCATTGTACCTCGGGTTCTGGTGGCCGTCTATCTGCGCAGAGTTTTGGGCTCGGTGCCTACCTATGCGTTGTTGTATTTGGCTGACCTTTCGGTAACACCGATGTTTCCAGTGGCACCCTTTGTAAGAAAGCATTCTGAGTTCAGCGTAGCATGTCAGAAATGTCTGGTATCTGAGTAAAAGAACAGAATTAATTGTAGTTCCTTCCCGAATCTTTGATCAGGTGCTTCCAGGTTCCTTACAGCTCGGTGGGCCTGCTAGAGGCAGAGCTCAGGCTCTGCTGCTCTTTTTCTTCCTGTAGGTAGAGTGGGGAAGACACTGGCAAGAGCTTTGCCATGGTTACTGTTCCCAGGGAAACACCTTCCCTGCCTCTCATGTTGAGAGATGACCTGGCACAGTATTATGGGCAGAAATCCCTTGGAAAATAATTTTCTGCTATAGAACAGATAGTGTGTCAGCTCAGCCTGAGCCCGTTGCCATTTTGTGAGGCAGAAAGCATCTTTGCTGCTTTTGTTTTAAACTTCACCAGTGAGGCTTCTGGAGGGGCAGAAGTTGGGTTATTGCTAGGGACAAGGTGCCTTCAGCCACATGCACTAAAGCTGCGTGAGCTGGGAGGGTACACCAGTGATGGCTCTGGAGGTGGTGACGATGTTAGAAGGGGGCTAAGGAGCTGAGAAGGTGACACAGGGATTCACAATAACACACTGCCTGGGTTCTTTTCTCCTGCTCTGAACTGACTCTGTACTCATCTCTTGTCTTGTTTTCGCCTTAGTTTTCTTAGAAGCAGTAAGAATTACCTGCCTCCATGAACCGTGGATCCTGATGATGTAGCTCTGACTATCCTTTGAAAATTAGACCAGTTTCACTTTGCAGTAGGTACTGCATAAACAGAGGAGAGGAAAGGTGATCTGTCCTAGAGAACCTGGGCTCTGCCTGCCCCATCCTGCTGGTCCCTTGCTGCTAGCAAAGACTCACTGACGAGCTCTAGAGGTGGACATGTGCCTTTTTCTCAGGCTGGCTCTGCCTGAACATGGTAACAATGAAGGATGGTGGATCTCTGTGGTGTCGTCTGACTTGACTCACTTAAAGGCCACCCTTTCTGCAATGCTGTGTTGGTGAGGACTACCTGTCTAGTGCTTAGTACTTCAGGCACTCCAAATCATGAAGCTTTTTTCACATACAGACCACATCTGTGGAGCCTTGTGAATATTCTGTAGTAACTATCTCTGGTACTAAATATCGTAATGAGAAGAGATGGAAAGCACCCAGGTAACTACAGCAGAAATAAAGGCCGTGTGGTTGCAGTCAGGCCTCCGGTGGTCTGCAGGTACCCTGCCCAAGCTACCACAGGTCCTGGATCATGCAAGTTCAAGGCTTCTTTTGAATCAATGTGACTTGTTTTGGTGAGTGGTTACAAGTGTGGTTGTAGTCTCCTGTTCACATAGAGAGTTGAAAATAGTGAATAAACGCTTACAAAAAGTGCTGCCATGAGGGGGCAGTTGAAGGGCAGTTTTCTTATGGCCCATGATGAGTTCTCAGAGCTCCACAGTCCTGGCACCCTGCAACAGGCAAAGGAAGGACCTTGCTGTGTGAGCTGGCCTGGGGGTGCTGGAGTCCCCTCTGGGGTCTGATGTATGGCTAGTGCTATTTTGAGAACCAGTATGTGACCTTGAGACGCTCTGGGAGCTGTAGCTCCAAGCTGCTATAACTGAAAACCAAGGGGAAGGAGTCCTCAGAAAACCAGATGAGAAATGTGGCAGGGACTCCAGTCCAGAGCTGATGCTCCTTGAAGTGCTTTCAGTTCCTCACAAAAAAGACGGTGATGCTGAAAGCAAAGCATAGCCTCTGTGAAATACAGCACTCTTAGACAGCGGCTTGTGTGGCTTTTCAGCACTGACATGACTAGTCGTGTCAGCTGCTGGCTAACTTCTCTTGTTTGAGGACACCTTTAGCCAAAGTGGCCCCCCCTGTCCCCAGATGCTTTTGATTAGCCTGCCTTGGGAAGCTTGAGTCCTCCGATGGGACCACACATCTGCTGGGGCTTAGCAGGGATGGGTGAGCATTGGCAGGTTAGACTATGCCTCTGCATCATGCCGCAGAGCTTGGAGCTGCATGCTGATGATACATTTTTAAGTGAATAAATGTGTGTTTTTCATCTGTGCTCAAGGCTGGTGGCTGCATAAAGCAGGGTAATGAATCTGCAGACACTAACGAGTAAGCAGCTCATTACTGAGGCTATTCAGCATTTTGCTGTTACTGCAAAATGGGGCAAGATCCTCCTTGCCAGTAGGGTGGGGACCTGTCTCTTGTGCTAACAGAGTGTTTCTGATTTTGGCCTTCTGTAGGACAGAGGAATGCTGCAGTTCTGCCTGTCCAGCAATCATGGGCCTTTGTTCTTGGTCCCACTCCTCTCACTGCTGAAAATGAAAAGCAGTTCTTCAGATCTATCTGTTCAGGACGAACAAGGAGCTGAAGTGTTGGAAATAGTGTTAGAGCAGTTAAGGGTTTAAAGGTAGAAAACTGCTTTTATGGTGCTGTCACCAGAAGGAAATCCCATCTGAATGAGTTCAGGCTGAAATTTCTTGGACTTCTTGGAGCTTCTGAATCTTCAATAGTGAAATAAATGAGAAATGCTTTCCTTTCCCATGTGGCTGACCTTTCCACACAGGTTCTGGTCACAGGGGAAAGTGACCATTTCATATGAAGACTGAAATCTGCGGTGTCAGTGGAAGGCATTTCCAGACCCCCTGAGGCTCGGTCACAGTGCCTCTCCATGCATCACTCAGAATTTCTCTTGGTTGATTTGCTTTCAGTGTCTATTATCCTCTTTAAAGTGATGCCGCCTAGGGAACCTGATCCATTTTTTTTCAGCTGGCTTTCGCTGCCGAGAAAATAGCTAAAATAAATATTCTGTTTTCCGTAGAGGTTTTTCTCAGAAAAGATCCTTACCTTAGATGCTTGTGTCTCTTTTCACCTGTTCCCATTGATATGCAGCCTGCACTGCTGCTCTTGAGCAATGTTGAGCCCTGTTTATCAGCAAAGTCCAGAGAATGGTGATGGAAATAGGGAAAGCATGGCTTGTTTTCCACTTAAAAAGAGTTTTGTGAGATAAGTAGTAGTGAGAAGATCAAGAGAACAAATTCTCAGAGGGCAAGTTATCACAGAGGCCTTCTGGGTATTTATGTTTTTCCCTTCCTCCCACGATACCAGAACAAGAAACAACTCAGTGAAATCGAAAAGCATGAAACCCAGACAGACAGATTGCTGTAACTGGCAGTGTTTTGTTAACTTTCGGGGCTTATTACCACAACAGAATAGCTCTGTTTGTTGTTTTTTTTTTTTGTATTGCCTAAATGGTAGTGTAAACTGTCTGGGGAGAAGATTTCAGGGGAGAATGGTGTGGAATGTGCTGGGAGGCTGGAGAACATCTGAGCAGAGCTCTCACTCTGGGTATTCCTATGGAGCTTCTCCACTTCCAGCCAGTTCTGCTGCTTCAAGCCCCACTTAAAGACTCAGTTCTGTGCAAGTGTGTTGATCTTGGGTACAAATTGTGCTGCTGCTTTAACAGCTGAATCTTGCTGTGGATTAGCCTGCCAGGGAGGTTTCTAAGTCACGGACCCTCCTCCTTCACCACCTGGGTGTTATCTGGTAGAATTACTGGTGCTCAAGTATAAAAGAATGATAAATAAAGCTTGGTTGTAGCAGCCCGGCTTCCTACGTATGAATATTTGGACTATGCCAGGTGTCTTGTTGCACAAATTCCTGATCCTATTAGTTCATTCCATTTCTCAAGGGTGAAAAAAAAATCCTCCAGGCTTTCTTACAACAGACCACAATTATAGACCAAATTTTTTTCAGCTTTTTTCTAAGACAGGATGACTCAGCAACTTTGTTCTGCGCAGAGACAGCACTTTATTCATATTCAGAACCTGTTCCCGCGAGTCATTAAACTGGGGATTGCTGAGTTCAGACTATTGGTCTAAACTCTTGAGTCACCACCTTGATACAGCGTGCTGCTGTGGGGGCCTCTAAGGAGCAAGGGTCTACATGACTGAAGATCTGATTAGGAAATTAGGATACTGTTAATTAGTAAGGTCATCCTGCTAGCATTGGGAAAAGCTGAGGTGAGATGGGAAGAGGGAAAGGAGTGGGGTACTCTGTTCCATTTTCCCTTGACTTTCTACCACTAAACTTGAGAAGGTAGATCTGCCAGGGAAAGGATGAAATTGGGGGCAACTATCAAATTTTTGAGCCAAAAATCACAATAAGAATCAGTGGGCTGGAAATTAAAGCGAGAGCTTTGGAACACAAGCCAATCTCTTTGTGTTAGACCAGCTCTAGGGGAAGCAGTGGATTTGCAGTTGCCTGGAGTCTTTAACATAAGATTAAAGAGCTTTCTAAAATGCTAGTTTAATCCAATTTCTGGGAACTTCTTGTGTGTTCCATAAGTCAAACACAATGAACCTAGTGGTCCTCCCAGTCGTGCAGTGAGGCTGTCTGGGAAGATGGTCTCTAAGGTAGAAGCACTCCTGTATGAACCATTCCTTGTCATGGCTCCTTTTGAAGAACCATATCCACAGGTGTGAACACATGGACATGTAGGGTCAGGTGCTCGGGTGGTGCAAATACAGCCCATTTCAATGAAACTGGGGTGTTCTATAGCAACTGAGATCAGGTCTTTGAAGCTTGTTTTCTTTTTTTTTTCAAAGTAAACTTCCATATGTAGTGCAGATGCTTACCACCACCAAAACCTGCCACATCAGTATTGCTCTGTTCCATGTGCTGCATGCTGATGGGGCTCCACTGGGAGAGTACAAAATACTGCTCTACTGAGAGAAGCACAAGGCGTTTTACAGATGCACCCTAAAATTAATTATGCAAATGAAAAAAGTCTGACACTTGTAAATCTAGTTTTTGAAACTGGAAGTGCTGCCTGATGAGCTTTCCTTTAAGCCTTGGTGCCTCTTCTGTGGTGAGTCCATTCTTCTCCTTATCTCAGGAATCCAGCACTTGCAGAGTAGCATTTAGTCTTCTAACTGCCATGGGCTGGAGCTGCGACTTCTGCAGCATCTCTACACACAGAGTTAAAGTGGTTTTTAAGGTATAATAATCTGGCACATTTTTCAGCCACTTACATCGATGTGACACTTGTCCCCTATGCTTTGGAGCTTCCCCCAGCTCTGCTCCTAGAGAGGAGTCTCTGCAGGAAGGCTGCGAATGCTGCCCGGGAGAGGGCATGTGAAAACATACTATGCATCTTGCCACTCCTAGTCTATCCGCCTAGTAGTAGCATCTGTAATGCCACAGTTGTCTTAAGCTCTTATACAGATCTCATACATGGCATGGTGATGCTGTACTTTGATTTGGCATTTATCTGTAATGACGTATAAAATCCTGTTAGTTTTCTCATGCCATATTATAAACATCGATAACGTGTTTTGGTTAGTTGACGGGGAACGATGGAAGTGCTGCGTGTATTATCCTTAAGGCAGATTCACTCCAGTAGCCTGTGTCTATAGACAACCTCAGTCTGCTCCTCATTTTACAGGTGGGGGAAACTGAGGTTGGCTGCTGACCTGGATTCCTCTCCCTACGCCTCAGTTTCCCTGTCTATAAAATGAATGGCACTTGTCTTCTTTCAGCCTGACTGGTGGCAGGACATGCAGAAGAAACAGGATGTTACTACTCCATCATGCATCCTAGGGGCCGTGTGCTCTGCCGTACCCTAGGTAGAACGACATGTATCTAAAATTACTGAGCTGCTGGGGTTTGTGGTAGTAAAGTCCTCTCCCTACTAATAAACCCACTTTATAATAAACCCAGTACTAAAGCAATGACCCAGGATCCAGCTATAGATGCCGTGTCACCATTGGCACACCAACCTGAAAAGGCACGTGTTCTCCTCATGCACTGTGCAAACCTGTGTCCTGAGGTATTTCTCTGCAGCATTGATTACTCCCCTGTTCAAGAGCTGTCATGTTTCCAACAAAATCCACAGGTCTCGTGCAGTCTTCTCCTTTTCTTTAACAGTACTAGGCTTTGGTGTGCGGGTGTGCCTCTGGGCTAGGACTCCAAGACAGCTCTTCACAGCAGCGCTGTTGTTTTCCCTTGGCCCTGAATACTCTACTATTTAAAGTTATTTTGATGACAGCCCTTTCCATGCCTCAGTCTGAGCAAGTGAATCTGGTCTGCCTCTTGTCGGGATGTACCTTTCTTTGTGCTGAGCTGAATGCCTCCAAAGTGTCTGAGGGTCTGCGTGAGAGCTGCCTGGGAGGGGAGAAGCCGGCTGTACCTTGGAGAGGATTAAAGCCCGGGTATGGTGCATGTCAGAGGTCCTGCTGTGGGTTGTGCTGAAGCAGTTACTAAGCAATTCGTGCGGTCTCCTCCAGGAGAGCGTCAGCTCTTTGGTGCACCGTTGGTTAGATTCAGGACTGCTGGCACAGAAGGCTGTCTCTCTCCATCCCTCCCCTCTGCCTCCTGTGAACTCAATGCCACAGCGGGACAGCAAAGAACCCAGCCTGCAACGCAAGGGAAAGCGCACGCTTGTGAGTGTGGTGGGGTCTAAAGGGGAGGCATCATTCTTTGCAGTGTGTTTCTGTTGCTTTTTCTAACGGGCACCTGAACTGACGTGGTGGGCACAGCTTGGGGAAGGCGGCTGGGTCTCCTCGGGCAGAGAGGCTGGCGCTGAGCAGCGACCTGAGATACATATTCAGAGTGCTGCTGGCAGCATCCATGGCTGCTGTGGCTCACGCTTTGTCTCCAATGGCAGTAACCAAGGAAATATTTTTTAACCTAGCTGGCCTCTGCTCAGGAGTGAGCAAAAAAAACCCGGTCCTTCAGCTCCTGAGCTGAGTGGTCCCTCAACAATTATGCAAATGGGCTCTGAAATGATTTTGCAGGGTGCAATAGTGCAGAGCAGAGCCAGTGGCTGGAAACTTTCTATTTCAGCTGTGGAACTATCTGTTGGCAAGCTCCGAGGACAGAGGAATGAAGTCTGCCATGCAGCCTGCCCTGTTTCTTGGTCAGCTTAGTGTCTGGTGTTGTGGTGAATGTATTTTAGCTTTGCAGTTTGCCACGTGTGATTTTTATTAGTCATTATGGATTTTAACATGACAGCGAGGAAATGTGAAACCTTCTTTTGTTGCATTCTGTTCTCTGAGCAGGAATTTGTGTTCTAGCAATCCAGCATTGTTGTGAAGCTGTTGGGAAGGTTTTGGGAAGAAGGCAAATTGGCTTTCATCTGGCAAAAATTAGAAACTTACCAACAAGTTTGTAGTACTGAGGGACTAGGCAAGGGGCTGTAAATTTGGATTAATATCTTGAAACTGACACTGAAATTAGACCTTGGCCTTTAATGCCTTTTATTAGGGAAGTTTCTCTTCTGTGAAGAGCAGGATGTGACATCCACCTGTAATATCCCAGCATGTGCTCTCTGAAATCAAGCAATGTCTAGTTAAAAAAAAAAACCAAACAACCCAAACCTTAAAACTTGCTGAGACAATTATGGGGAATGGTGTGTTTCTCTAGCTCTTTGCTGATTATGGACAGTTCATAACGTATAGTGAAGATAACTCTTTTCAATAACTCTTTTCCTGGCTTAGTTTTCAGTTGACTCAGCATGGGTTAGCAAAAAAAGAGGTGGTGGGAATGTGCAGAAGAATATGAGAAAGGATGGGGTTTCCTTTCTGTTTATAGCTGGATTTCTAGTTGCTCTGTAAAGCAAACAATCTGTAGCCCTGCCAGCTTGTACCCCTAACTGATCTTGCTGTTCCTCTGTCTGGGCTGAAAGGGTGAACAAACCTTTTCAAAAAGTAAACAAATAGCACAAACGGTGAGAAAGAGAAATAAATAGAATTTTGAAAAACGAAACCCAAACCATGAGCTTCTTTCTCTGACGTAGTAACTTCGAAGTTCTTTTTGGCCTTCAGGAAGGGAAACGTTTTGCCTGAGGGTTTGAATCGGGAAATCTGGTGGGGCAGAATGTTTTCAAATCCTTTAGCCTTCTTAAACCTTATCAGTGAAGACATGCAAATTTGTCTCCTTAGTGTGTTTAATGAATTTAACTTAGCTCTGCTAGACTCTTAGCTAACTTGTTGTTCATGGCAAGCAGACAGAGGACTCGGGAGAACGTTTGAACTGTAGGTACTTGGCAACTTTTGAACTCTTGATTTGTGTGTTGCCTTTTGGTACTTTTTAGGAAGAATAGGAACACATACCATGAGGTGTCCTTCATGCTCCTAAAGTGACACCTCTGGCCTTACACTTCGCCCTATCTGACTCTTTTCCATCCCATCAGCAATCTGATTTTTCCCCAAATCCACAATTTTGGTTTGAATGTTCTGAAGGTCACTTTTGACTGAGCTGGCATAGGGTAGAAGTAGGACAATGTACTCAATGATTTTAGCAAATACTTGACTTCACTCCCAGCTGTCTTCCTTCCCTGCGAGTTGCATATTAGGCTCTCATTAAGAAGAGATGAACTTTGCTCTGGAAATTTGTAACCCATTATTCCAATATCAGTGACTTCAGATGGGGGATTGAAGTAACCCCCTCCTCTCGTCAGCAGAAGGCCAGGCGGTTGTAGCATTCAGTCACTAAACACAGAAACCCCAGTGTTCTGTTCTGGCCAGTTGCCTTTGGTTGTCTTCCATGGAGCAATGGCACTGCTGTGTCTATCTGCTGGGACCAGCCCAATCTTTCACTCCAGCAGGTCAACTTTCCAACACTGCTGGAAACCATTAGTTGCTATTAGCATGTAAACCAGTTTCTCTCTGCTCAGAGGAGAGAGGAAGGAACAAGATTATATTCATTGTGGCTTTCAATCGGCTGCTGTGGGTGTAGCCCTGAAGGCTGTGGCAGTCTGCGGGCTGTGCTCCAGGCCTGCAGCAGGAATACAGCTGTGGTCAGAAATAAAATAGGCAAGTGCTGGGGAGGGGGGTGGGAAAAGCATGTTTCAGTTTTGAGTGAGGAGTTCTGAAGCGTAACCGAATGGCTTTCCCCGGAAAGATTAGATAGCACAGTTGCAGCTAGCCTCCCTAGAGATCTGGGAGGGAGGAGAAGCTGTGTCAGACAGACAGCCATAGTAATTGCTTTTCTTTTTCTCCCTCTTGGTAGAAAACCTTGGGAAGCAAAACTGGAAGGCCTATGTCTTCTGCAGTAGTAATTGAATTTATAGCACTTTAAGAGGAGAACCAAGAGCAGATGAACTGGCTTATTTGTTTTTTTTTCTCTCTACTATCACATACTTATTCACATTTTCATTGTCCTGGCAAATTCAATTATCTCCAGCAATGAAGAACTGCATGGTGTGTGTAAAGATTCAGCTTTGGTGACCTACGTAGGGAACTGTCGTTGTCTCACATACCATTTGATCAATTAAGCTTTTTTTCCTTTTTGTAAATTTGAGAAGCTGTGTGTAACTGCCTCTTCAACTACAAAAGTTAAGACCACAAGAATAATCACACAGAGGCTAAGAAATGCCTGAGTCAAGGTTGTTGAGGTAACTGTGTTCCAGCCCCTTGGCTGGTGGATGTTTTGATATATCTCTAGTCGCGTGGCTATGCAGAGCTCTCCTCAGAGGACAGCGCTGCTCTGAAGTGACCGGGGGTTGTCCAGTCTCTTCTGTACATATTAGCAAGGTGCAATGAAGCAAGACAGTTGTCAAGCTCCTGGGGCCTTCCCATTGACCCTGGGCTCCCCGTGTAGTGCCTACCGTGAGTAAGTTTTTCTGAAGCAGCCTGTGAAGCTGCAGCTGTTGGCTCAGTATCAGCTCACGTCAGCCCAAAGCAGGGTTTTCTCAGCTGTGGTACCTGTCCCACGGGGAAAATAGTGTGTTACCCAGGAGGCTTATCACCAACCACTTCCTGCAGGCTTGTGGCTGGCAGGGCAGACACCAGGAGGGCTGCGGAGCATCCCGGGATAAAATTAGTAGAAGATACAAACTATCAGTGCTCACTCATGCTAGGCAAAATGTCATGGCTTTAAAACAAACCCAGACCCGTGCCTTTCAGTTTGCTTTTAAGAATTCTTTCAAGTTTTTCTTTTAGTCAAAGATTAAAAACTTCCTTCAGCACCCCCAGGTAATCCTGTGTTTCCAAGGACTGGGACTTCTGTAGTAAACCCGGTGCTGGTGCTACAAATTCATCAATAAAGTAACTACTTTAAGCACTGTCCTAGATGCAAGAGGATGAATGTGACCTTGGGTGCTGTTGGCTACAGCTACTGGCATTTTGTAGCTGCACAATCTGATTTGCCTTTTGGGCTCACAAGGCACCTTCCCTTGTTTCCTCAGATTTTCTCAGTCTCCTGCTGGCTGCTTCTGCTACGTTTCTTTTCCCAGCATGTCAGTGTGTGAGCTATACTTGCTTACTTGAACGTGTGATTCCTACTCACCAAATGTATGTTATATTGCCTTTCTCATCATCTGACTCTCCTGCTGAGTGTGGGTTTTACAGCAAATTCCCTGTAGCTCATCTTGCCCAGTCGGGGATTTGATGAGAACTAACTGACGCTCTGCAGTTCTTGTTTCTATCATTTCATCTTATCCTTACACCACAGAATTCTTTTGGTAGAAAAAGACTATTTAGAAACCAGAAACCAAGCTAATTTTAGAGCAAGCTAATAAAGCAGCTATATGAAAGGGAGTGTGTGTGTAACTTCTGTTTTGCCCAAGACTGGTTGATATTGATGATGCCTTCATATTGGCAAACCTTAAAAACAAGCTATTGTACTGGCAGGTTTGTTACACTGCATGTCTCTGAGAGGCTAGAGATGGTGGCACGTTTTCTAGATCATTTTCCATTTCTGCTGAGCCTCCTTGCGATTGTGTCATCCATCGTAGAAAACTTTGCTCCATTTTTGCAACTGTTTGGCATAAACTCAGTCCCGGTTACCCAAACCTGAGAGCACCCACCTGGCTGTGGGACTGCACAGCTGCCACAATAGCTCTGATCTTCTGGATGCTGAAATCAACAGTGTTTTCTTCAACAGGTGCTTCCAAGGTTTCTCAGTTCTAAGAGTCCAAGCTCTGGTTTGTTTGGTTTGGTTTGGTTTTTTCCCTTCTTCTGAATTAGGTGTTTTTTTGGTATTTTTTTGTTCAGCGATAGTCACCTCTACCCATTTTTCTGCCAGCCTGTGGCTTGAAAAGGACAGATCTATGGTGATTCAGAAACCCTCCTAGTAGACTGTCTGAAGGATGGTGTAAGTCCTTGACTGACAATCCAGAGACACTTATTGCTACCTGTTGATAACTGTGTTCATAGATTCCAGGACCTTTTTGTTACTGATTCCTTGGGTGTAGTAGTTATCTGACTCTAATCAGGGCTATCCACAAGCTGTTCTTAAGCAGCTAGCAGAGAAATCAGGCTTATGGTGTTCTCTGCCTTCTAATAAATAACCTTGTATAGTCAAAATTATTTTGGTTTTCCCTTTCACTCTGCAGTTTCCCCCACAGATCATATTCTGGACATACATGGGGGAAACTGCAGAGTGAAAAAGGTCCCTTTGGCCTGTTTGTTATGGAAGCCTTGTGAAATATAGTCATGGGGGTCATGTTGAGAGAAAGGACATGAGTCTATTTTCCCCAAGCAGATTTCAGAGCAATGTCAGCAATATGCTGGAAGATTGTTCACCAGTGGCACCCTGTGTAGCACAGGGCACTTCTTTAGGTAGATGTGCACTGCTTTTAGCAGGTCTGCTGTAGCAACCAAGGCTGGAGGAAAGGTGTGATGAGGTGGCCCAGACAACCACTGCAAGAAGCAGTGTAATGCACCAGAGCACAAGGTTAAGTTGCCCTCATTTCAAGGCAGAATGTGTTTTGTACCTGGCAGAACGACCAGGATCCCTTACCTTACAAGCTGTGCCAATTGGCCAAGAGCAACAGGGTTTTGTAGGGTTTCTTGCCATCCAAAGCGAAGGCAAACTCTCTTGATTTTGATGGGGTCACCTCTGGAGGTTAAGTCATGAGTCTGTGTGTAAGATGCTGTTGTGAAGCTGTGCTGGGGTGTAGTTCCATTGCTGCAGTGGTTTTCCTACAAGAGCTGTATCTGCCGTCCAATGCGTTGTGATCTCTTCTGCATATTCAGGTTTTGACTGAGAGATTAAGCCACAAATCTAAGTTGTCCCACTCTGCTTTTTGAAACAAATAGTTCTCTTCCCCTGCTTCCCCCACCAGTTCAGGAGACCTTGAGTCTCACTAGTCTCTTATATATACATGCTATACCTGACACAGTCAGACTTAGCTCTTGGGCTTCATTCAGGTGATGAGAAAGGTAGTATAAAATACACTCGGTGACTAAACAGGATGGAAATAAAGGTCCCACATTGAAAACATCACTCATTCCCCTTTTGACTTTTCCCCTTTTTAGTTCAAAGGGAAGATTTGCAGAATTAGCCCCCTTGAGATTTCTCTTTTTTTCAATGGCTTGGGATTATTGCTGTGTTTTGTGCCAAAATCTATGAAACTTCTTTCCGTATTATGCGTTATTCTCTGTCTAGGAGAGGGCAGTGACACAGCTCTTCAGCTGCTTTTTCTCAAGGCATTAGTGAAGTCTTTGAAAATGAACAGAAAAGTTTCCAAGTGACATTGTATTAGTTAAAACCTAGAATCCCTAGCTCCGGAAAGGATCAGAGTGGATATTTGAAAGCAAGGTGGAGATGGTATTTTGGGTGGCACACTAGGATGCAGGAGAAGAAAGAAGTTCATTTCTAACCTCTCTGACCTCCCTCCCTATTTCTGGGTGGTTTGATTAAACCTGGGTGCAGCAAAGCATTTCAGTGCCTGCATTGTACTGACATCAAGGAAGATCTTGATGCTTAAATAGGGCAAGTACCTGCCTTTGCTCTGCTCTGTGGTCTACCTGGGTCCAGCTTCCTTCCTTCTACCTGTTGTCCTGGCACTTGGAGGTGAGCTCTACAAAGCCAGGATGGGTGGTTGTTCTGTAGCTGTACAGTGAGCCACTAAAGGCCTAATTACTGTAGGTGGTATTATAACATAAACCTTGGTCCTGCCAGTTGAGCTGACAGATATTCCCCAGTAAATGTTGCTGGTCTAGACTGGGGTGAAGAGCGGGGAGAACAGTTGGGTGCATCTGTTACACAGAAAAACCCAAATTAGCTCAATGTGAGATTATAGTTGCTGGTCACTGAATAGAACATGCACAAAAACGGTGGTGATTTTTCCCGAGCTGCTTGCCAAGTTGTGGGATTTTTTTTTTTAACTTTTCAGTGTTTACTTAAAAAGAATAGGCTTTGTTTTCATGAGAAGAGAGCCTCACAGCCCCTTATTTCCTCCTTTTACTGTGTATTTGCTTGTAGCAGCAAAAGCATCAGCAAAGGAAACCATTCTGGATTGGCTGGTTACACAAAGTCCTCGAGCAGAGACCAGGGAGCTCAGGGTGGAACATGGCACTATCTGCAACAGACTTCACTGGTTCAAAAACTAAAAAGCTGCTTTGTGGGAGACCAAATGCAGTGGCTTAATATGGAACACGAAGTAGTAAGGAGCTGGATGTCAGCTTGAGCAAACCTCTCCAATCTACTGGAGCTGGTTTGAGAAGCTCTCTGAAACTACAAGGTGATAGATTAAGTAGGCTGAAAGTGAGACTCTGTAAGTACCATAAACTTCCCTGTGACAGTCGTATAACCTCTGAACCAATAGTCAAGCCAGGCTCTTTTGAGTGTCATTTGTCTTGCAGGGTTCTTAAAAGATGTAAAAATTGTTGTGAAGGTTTTATTAACTTATTGAGGATTTCTTTTTTCACTTGCACAGATGAAATCATGCAGCAGGAGATACGACCGCTGGTTGCAGTGGATATAATAGAGCAGCTCCACAGGCAATTTGCTATCTTGTCAGGTAAGACGATGATCACACTCTGGGATTCTCTTGGAAGCGTATTGGAATCTGTCATGCTGACTATCACCCTTTGCTTTTTACAGCAGTTGCAATAGTATTTTTATATTGCTAATGAAAAGTGCAGATGTTCACAGTGTATGAAACTGATAAATGCCAACTTGCTGTGCTTGTTTTTCTTAAGGCGAGATAATTTTCCATGCTCTCCACAGCAGGGTGGGGGGAACAGATTTAGAGGGTAAGAAATAAAGCAAATATTTCTGTGCATATATTTGCACAATGTTCAAGCATCTTGTTTGTGGGAAAAGATTTCGGTCCGTGAGGGAGCTATTAATGACCTCCCCCCTCTTCCGCATTTGCCTTTGTTTCAGAAATGATGCATTTCTAAAATGTAAGGTTCTTATCTTTTAAAGATTAGATTATGACATATTCCTTTGTTTGCCTGAAGTTGCAGTCACACAAAGTGACACAGTTCCTGCCCCCCCAAAAATAGCTGATCTGAAATATTTGCCCAATTATTTAATACACTTTTTTTAATACTGTAGAAGAAAAATCCTTTTCTGGGTCCTAAAATGGCCTCTGCTCTTGACCGTACGGCCTCTGGCAACTCCTTTTGTCTCTGTTTCTGCCTGTTCTGCAAATAAGGGAATTAGGAATTTGCTTTCCTCCTTCTTCAGAGACACACAGTGAAGTATCATGAATTTGCACAAAACAGAGGTGGTCATAAGAAGGTACTCTGGGGCAGCCTGTCCCTCTCTGCTTGGTGGAGAGGAGCACTGGGTGCACAGTGCTGAAGAGTACACAGACCCAGCTCTGCAAACGATCAACTCAGCAGGCCCAATCCTTGCTGCATTTTCTCATCTTTAAGTACACGCCAAGATGCCAAATGAAATGGAAATCTTAAGTTACTCAGAATTCTTTGTGGGGCTCTGAGTATTAAATCTTGATTTTGGAGGTTTCTAGGTAGCATCTTGTGGCAGCTTCATAAGATCAATAACCGTTTCCCATCCAGCAGAGGGTATTGACTGAGCAGAGGTGAAACCAGCTGCGGGCTTGTCTGCAGTAAAGCATCTCAGGGTCAAATCTTCCTAGAATTTCTAATAAACCTCCTTGCAGAACAGTGTCAGCAACTGCATAACATTGCTCAAATCTTTTGCATCCCACCATTGTGCTTAGTGCAGGGTAACTACGAACTGCTTGTGTAGCATCTACCCTAAGAAAATGTTTGTGGGGTGATGTTGCAGTGTCCTCCTTTGGCTGCCCAGGCATTCACAGCCAAATAAGTAGTAAGTAGTGAGTAACTTGGTATTAGTGTTAAGTGTTCCACACCTGACTGGCAGAGATTTCAATGCACAGATGCCACAACAAGGTCGCAAAAGTCTTAGGTGGGCAGGGAAAGCTGGACAGCCCTTTCCCTTACGGTGCTGGTTGCTTAACAGAAAAAAAAAATGCCTGAGGGGTGGGAGGTGACAGTGTCTTAATCTGGGGGCTGTTGTCAAATTTGAAACCAATCCTCACTTAAAGAGCTGCTTCACAAATGCTGCTCAGGACCCTTTCATTAGGGCTAAACAGACTTTAAAATACTCTAAATACAAGGAAGGAAGCAGGGAATCTAATCACCGTTCATCTCCTTTTGGGTCCTGATGTTCACCTCAGTCAGATCACGACTGGGATGCTTGTCTGCTTTTTGTAAGCAAGAAAACACTTTCCAGCTGGTCTCCCTAGAATGTTCTGCGTGCTTTTCTTGCTCATCAGGCATGTAGAGCTGCTGAAAACAATATTGTTTTCAAGGCCTTTGATTTAACTGAAACACGAGTGCCTGAAAACACTTATATCAGTGTAAAGAACGTCATGCACATTGATAATTCAGTGCCTCATGTACAAAGCCTGTCCAGTAAAATGTGGAGGACTGCTTCTCCTAAACCCTGTTACCTTGCAGCACTTGAGACCATTAATAGAAGCTGTATATGGCGTGTAGTGAGCAACTTGTGGAAACTGGTTTACCAAAGAAGAAAAACCCAGTTCCAGCTAGAACATTAAACATGGCACAGAAATGTCAAGAGTAAATATAAAAAAGCATTTTCATATTTTTCTGGACTCCTCGCTTCAGCAGTGCCTCTATTCTCTGTTGCTGTTTTAACAAATTCAACTCTTCATATTTGAGTTAATTCATTCTTTGAAGCTGTGAAAAAGGTGTTCAGATAAGACTATTTAAACCTAAGGTGCTTAAAGACTTTGGAAACAACTGTCCATAGAAGGCAGGGCTGGCAGGCTTGTTTCTTAGGGATCTTCAAATAACTGGTTCATCAGCATACAAGTACTAATGACAAATACCAGAAGTGAGTGAAAAGGTCTTTCATGTCCCCATCTACACAAAAAAACCAAATCCCATTTGAAGAATATTCAGGCTTATCTAAAATCTTCTTGGTACAGCCCAGAAATAATATGCTAATAAAAGCAGGGCAGTATAGTTCATAGCTTCTAAGTTAATGTCAGTCTGAACTGTTACAGCTAAATTTGGAAGCCTGGGTGCCTCCACTCCAAGATCCCCAGGGCAGCCTGTGAAGATGATCACAGACATAAAATCACCTACTCAGAGCTCCCTTTAGCCCAGTAGCTTAGTCCGTTGGTGACCACTGGTGGAGCACAGGTAAAATATAACAACAGGAATCTTCCTTACTGCCCCTTTATTGCCTCTTGCAAATTGGAGTTTAGGTACAAGCCAGCAATCTATACTTCTGAAAAATGCATTTCTCTAAATAAGCCTAACTTTTTTTCCTCTAGCAAAAGATTGGGGGTTTTTTATCCAATGAAAACAGATCTGGGCACTGTCCTGCCTCATTTCCCTTATTAAAGGAATTCACACATCAAAATCAACTGAGGTCACCTTTTCTTCTTCCCCAGGCAGCTCTGCAGCTTTTCCTTCCAGCATGCTGCTTTTCATTAAGCACAAGCAACCACAAATACTTTGGTGCTTCGGTGCTTGCCTACAAGGAGACTGAAAAATATCCAGACACTTAGCCTACTTCTGGTTTTCCATGCTGATACATTCCAGCTCAGTAGCCACCACTGTCTGAAAAAAATCCCTCTGCTCTTTGGCCCTATCACTGCGGGCAGTAAAAGACGCTCCCAAGTTACTTGCAGAGTGTTTTGGGTGTGTAATATGTTTTTTTTCTGAACATCTTCATAAAAAATGGTATATGCTGATGCATACTAGTTTCTTTCACTCTGTAGGCGACAGCCTCTGAGGACAGGCAGCCACCTCTTCCATGCATGCACATGCACATCTTGGAGCCTGCTGGCAGTGAGTCTGGTTTGTGCTGCTCCACAGCCTCAGGCTTTGTTGCTCTCTCCTCTTCAGTTCTGTCCTGTCGAGCCCAAATCCATTTGTCCTGTGATGAAATGAATATTTGATTAATATCAGCTTTTTATTAACAGCTGGCAGCTGTTGTAGTGAACCTGGAACGTTCCCTTGCAGTAATGCAGAAAAGGAAGAGTAGAATGATTGAAGTCAAAGGCTCTTTGTTTTCTCTGGACTTGACTCATTAGAAACACTTTCCTCTACTATTGCTGTGTGCAAACCTCTTAGAAGAGGATCTGACTGTCTTGCAGTCTATAAGTAGATAGTAGGAATTATGTAGCAATTCTAAAGAGCTTGGTGTTTGTGTCAAGGTCTAGTTATAATGAATGTATTACACGCTAACAGCCTCCGATTTGTCCTGGCCCTCTAGCTACCAGCCCAGACTGTACTGTCCATGCCAAGAACAGGAAAAACTCTGCAAAGCCTTCCCTGGTCTGCTGTGGTCACAGAAAAGGCTGAGGTGTAATGTGACAAAGTCCTTAATCATTTAGGTCTGCTTTGGTCATCTTTTTCCATGCGCTGATCTAGCCTTGCTTAGCTTGTGACATGTGGGAGGACTGGTTCTTGTGGTCAAATTCTAGTTTTGAAACCACTACTGCCTCCTTCCTTTCCCTGAAAACTGAAGTCCCAATTATGGGAGTACAGCTGGGACAACATAGGAGTGCACGGCTCTGTTTGTGTGTTAAGGGAACTAGGTCACAAAGTTGGGTAGTACTGAAAACCTGGCTATTCTAACACACACATTTTTACTGAAGAATGGGGAACCACTGGTAAAATACTGCTCCTGTCCTGCTGACAGACTAATAACCCGCTGTGCTACCCCCTCCCTTTTTGTCTGAAGCTTCACAACCTGTCCTTATCTGTCATTACTCTGTCGAAGAGCCAAATCTGCCATTTGCAACAATAATGGATCCTGTTACTAAATCACAAATTTATTAGACAAACTGTCATGTGTATTAGCAGAGATTCATTTTCTTTGTGTTCTCCTCCTATTAAGTCAGTGGACTTCTGCATATGGGAGACTGTATCTGAAAATGGTAACTGACTCCAAAGCCAGTTTATTTAATTTCCAAAGGCTGGAGGGTTTTTTTGCCATCTGCTTCCTGTTTAAACTAAGCCTTCTGGAAAATCTGGCTTGACCCTGCCAAAAGGACAGTTTGGAGCTTGTGTAAAAATGTAGACCCGGGAAGCATGGTTTAACTCGAATGAGAAATCCAGCATTCACAACCCTTAATCAAGACAGAAACCAAAACACCAGAGCACAGAAAAAGCAAAGCCTGACCACAGCAGTGAAACTTCAGCGATGACATCACTGAAGTCTTCAGCTGTCTGACCCAGGAGATGACTTGTGCGCAGGTCTCCTGTGACTAAGGGAGCTCTCTGTGTGAGCAGACCCAAGCAGTTAGCCTGCCTGTGTCAGCAAAACTCGGAAGAAAACTTTCCGATTCGATCTGATGAGTTGGTGTCTGTGGCAGGCTGGGCAGGTGTGCACTGTAAATGTGCAGACAAACTTACAGAACTTCTCCTGCCCCCAGTCTGTTGGTTGGTTGGTTTCCCAAGGGATTCAGCATATTTGGGAAGCTCTAGTTAGACGTCACTTAATGGATCCTGTTCTGGTGTTACAAGAAGAGCTGCTGGCTGTAGAATAGGACTTCAGTGTAGCCCCTGATTGTCTAAACCATGGATTTTTTTTTGGTCCCTGCACAGGAGACACAGGTGGTCTAGAACTAGGGAGTGAGAGACTTCCTAGGAATCCCCATCGTATCCAGGAACTTGCCCTACAGTTGTGGTGACTTGCTGCTTTTACATTAATCATACCAACATGCTTTCAGAATTCAGCACTCACACCTCATTCATCTTGTAACGGCTGCTGCCACCAGCTGCTCTTTCCCTGGCCTGGCACCAGCATCTGGAGCTGCCAGAAGGTGTCAGAGGTGGCTGGGTGGCTGGAAGAGCGCTGCAGGGTGGCATCTCCCTGTGCCTGGAGAAGCCGCAGGCCAGTGAGGCAGAGGCCTGTGCATTGCACGAAGATCGCTGCCATGCATGGCTGTGTTCCCAATATCCATTTTTCAGTGTATCTTTGTCTCTCCTTCTGACTGCGCTAAACTTAAGTAATTGCTCCCATGGGGCTCTTTAGCTCATGCCTCGTTCTCCTCTGGCTTTTCGTCCGGCTCCTTGCAGTCCTGAGCCCTCCTTGTCTCTCTGCACAGACAATTCTGCGTACAGCAGAGGTGCCTCAAGTAACCACACCGTGACCTCTCAGCTTTGTGCTTCGTGTGGCTTAGTCTGTCCAGCGCTCCTTTGCTTTCTACCTCCTCCTGCCCACGCTTTCTGCTTCAAATGTTCTTTGGTTTTTTTGGAGGACTAATTTTTTTTTCTTTTGGCCTTCTGTGGAACTGCTGGAGTCCCCTTCCTGACTTACAATGACTTGTAAAACATTCTCTTCAGTTAGACTCTTTTCACAAGTGATGCCCAGGAGTGTGGGGGTTATGCCCCGTCCCAGCAAGCGCAAGGAGCGTGTACAGGGAGTGCCGGGGGCCACATCCCAGCCGCTCAGTCCTTACGGCTGTGGAACTGACTGAGGCTGTCCCTGGTGGCTTTGAGTTTGTGCTCTCTGCCCTTCCCAGACATCTGAGTATTTCAAGGATTGGAAGGAATCTAGTGGCAACTCCCTAGAAAGTGAGGTTGGTGGCCCAGAAAAAAGGGCTGTAGCTTGTCGATTCCCATTCTGCAGCAATTTGCATACTGCAGCAAATCCTGGCTTAGTGTCAGGAAAAAAAATGGCATTAACACCTCGATGCGTGGAACTGCTCCCTCATCCAGAGGAGAGAGTTTTCCACACGCCCTTAGTATATAAAGAGCTTCTCTTGTATCCCTTAACATCCCCTCTTGGTACCGTGTTAGGTACATGGATAAACGAGTAGGGATTGCTTTCCCATGTAACTCAGTGTCGTGGTTTCAGCCCCGCTGGCAATTGAGCCCCGTGCAGCCGCTCGCTCCTGCCTCCCTGGTCCTGGTGGGATGGGGAGGAAATTGAGGAGAATAATAATAATTTAAAACAAAGTAAAACTCATGTGTTGGGATAAAAACATTATTATTGTTATGCTTTATTTCAATTATTAATAACAAGAACACTAATAATCCTGATGAGTAGGGATTGCAAGAGAGAGAGAGAAAGAAAACCTGAGAAAGGCAGGTGATGCACAGTGCAGTTGCTCACCACCCGCTGACCAATGCCTGGGCAGCGATCTGCTCGCCCCAGTTTATACACTGAGCATGACATTCTATGGTATGGTGTGGAATATCCCTGTCCAAAATATTCCAGGTTACCATATATTCCCCGTTTAGAGTATCTTCACATGTCTGAAATCGGCTGATGGGGAAGCGTGGTGCCCAGGAACCACGTGAATGTGTACGAGATGCCATCTATGAAACACCTTGGCGTGCATTGGACTTTGCAAGAGGAGACGGAGCAGGCGAGCTTACTGTTCCATTTTCCTGGCTGTTCCTCGTTGTGCCCAGGAGATGTCACTAAGAATCTGTAACAAACCATCCTCACTGGGTACCTGCTGGCTGGAGCTCCTGGTCTCCAGCGTGCAGCAGTCTGGGGAAAGTCCCACTAAATTTGCAGACAGCATGTTCTGTGTCACTGCGGATAGTGCAGCTGGAGCGCCCTGAGATCAAGCTGCCGGGCATCAGCATTTGGCCTATCCCGAGGCCAGTGTGGAGATGAGCGTGGAGGCCGTGGCTCTGCTCGGTATTTGAGATCCAGTTCAGTGCCATGTGAATGACAGTATTCCTTTGCATTTTGGCTGAACGCCTTCCGAGTCTCTGCAGGCCTGTTTTCTCCCCAGCAGGGTGAGTTTAGTGGATGATCTAACCTCACTGAGTCATTTTCAGATGTAATTAAAGCAATAATCAGCCTTCAGAGAGGAAAACAGGGGCTAAAGGTAATGTCCTGGCAAAGCCACCACATCACCAGCTGTCAAGAAGGAGAAGGGTTTCCCTGTTCAAAATTCCTATTCTCTAGAGCTCTGAATTTTACTTTATGCAAACATTGTGTTCCTCAGTGTCCCAGCTCTCTGTGGCTGGACAGCATGGAAGGGACCTTAAATAATCCAGCTGAGTCTGGGAAGGTTGGGCAGAGGCAGGATCAGGGCTAGTGAGAAATACGCAGAAATAGCTAGGAATTACTGGAGCACCTCTTGCCATGACTACCAAAACAGGAGCAGGAGCAACTGGTTTGTGGCATCAGCTGTGGTTATCAGCAGGGAAAGGCAATGGTCCGTGGGAGCAGCCTAGAAACAGGGTTTGTTTATGGGGATTCAGAGGGTACTTTCCAGGAATGAGAACTCACATATTTACCCTGAGTCTCTGTTTCCTCCCATGCTCCTAATGGGATAATTTACTGGATATTTTCTGTCTTCCTCTCACAGCTTCCTCTTCCCTAAGAGGAAACTCAGAGCATGGCTATTCCTTGGACAAGAATCTTCTGTGGGTGATAAATGACTAGGACAACTTTGTGTGCTGCAGGACTATTGCTCACCATTGGGCTGCTGGAGAATGCCTCAGCCTGGTGCAAAAAATAGGCTTACATAGAGATTGCAGAGCAAGGAGAAAGACTCGGGGAAAAGCGTGTTCTTAATGCCTTATCTAAGCAGCACTAAGCAATAAGGGTTGTTTCATCGTATTCCTTTACGTGCTACTGCCTTATTAGTCTGCTCTTGGCTTCGAGTCCAAGCTGGTGAGAAAACTCCTGCTAACTTCTGTGTGGTTTGGGTGATGCTCAGATTTATTAGCAGAACCAAGTTAGGCTTTGTCCTGAACGTAAACAGGGTCTGTGCTGTGTGCTACACCATCTCTTAGAGTTGAGCAGTGTCAGGAGAACTGTAAAGGCTGCTCAGTTGTAAGGGACTCGGTTCCATGCTTCCTGTAGCTCTAGCAGAGTTTGAACACTGATGTTGGGATCAGACAGCTTCTCAGAGAGGGCCTTGTCTTGACCTTGCTGGTTATGACCTTCCTGCCCTCCGCGAATAAACCGGACGAGCAAAACTCATTGATTAAAAACTCCACGTGCTTTCATTGTTTTTCTGTTAAGGAAAGACCTAAGCCTGGCTTAGTCCTAGGCCTGTGTCATGGGTTATATGTGTGTAATCACAGCTTGTGTGCTCTATTACTTTATTTCCTTTAGAAATTACTTGGAAATGGGAAACAAAGAACCAAAGACATCAGAATTATGCAGAAGGTTCATGAAAAAGCTGAGAATAAACAGCGGAGGCTGAAATCTCAGCTGGAGTAAACGGAGGTCATGAAATTACAGCGAGTTATATCACATGGGAAGCTGGTCACCTACGTCCTGGATCTGGGTGTTTTTCAATGAGGGCTACTCCAGCGTTTCTCATTTGAGTACTGACCAGTCTGTCCAAAGGCATACAACAACCCTCTCATCTTTACAACCTCTCTTTTGCAGGAGGAAGAGGGAAGGATGGGGCACCCATTATAACCTTTCCAGAGTTCGCAGGATTCAGTGACATACCTGATGAAGATTTTCTGAACGTGGTCACGTATCTAACCAGCATTCCCAGGTGAGGCTAGGCACACGTGTCTGTTGATTTCCTAGAGAGCCTCTGCTTCCTCGGCGGCTCGCTGCTTTTAGTGGTGCTACTGGGATGTACTAGTGACTTTGCATCTACGCAGCCAGTATGAAACTTCCCCATGTACGGGAGGCCCTACAGACCACCTACATCCTTTGCATAGGAAAGAAAGGTTCACACCAGATGGGTTTTCTCTTCAGAGCTTAAACGGGGTGGGAGAAGATGTAGATCTGAAGAGCAGAGGTAAAGATGGCCCCTCTTAGCTCCCTGTTGATCTGCTATTTGTGAAAACTCGCAGGGGCACTGGATATAACAAGGGAAGGGTCGCGTCTGGAAGGAGCCAAACTTACATACGTCCTGGTACTGCTTGCTCTGAGTGCACCTCTCTGTGCAAGCTTTCTCTTTGCTGAGAGAAAAGCAAGCTAGGTGCCCTGTTGACAGGATTCTGGCAAGCACCACGTGCTTTCTGATGCTTCATTTATTGGGAGGTTGCTCCACAGTTAGGATGTTTTGCTTGCTGTTTGCCTGCTGCTGTGCAAGGACAGGGGAACAAACTCACTTCCACTGCTCTGAGGACAAGCATGGCTGCTGAATTACTACTTGCTTATCCAAAAAGAGGGCTTAATATTTTTTTCAACCCCCTGATCCTGTCTCTGGACTGTGGCTGTTTGCACTAGTTGGAATCACAGCAGCTATTTATTATTTCCTGTGGTCTTGCGTATAAAGGTGCTTAGAGGATGATGAGGGGAAAACGTGCCTCCTTCAAGTTTGAGTAAGAAGTTTTCCAGCTCCGCTGACATGTATTCCCCAGACTGAGTTGCCAAAGCAAGCTGAGAGAAACCACACACCGTGAACTTAACAGCTTCATTGTTCCACTCTGCTCTGTAGGGCTTTTGTTCTGCCAGGAGAAACCCTGCCTTATGGATTTCTTCAATAGCTTCAAGACTGGGAGGAGGACCAGCTTCAGGGTTAATAAAAGAGCAACAGTAGCCGAGAAAAACACAAAAGTAGTTTTCGAGTTCTTTGTATTCGGTATGCTGGGGGGCGATTCCCAGTGATGTTGTCACGTGGGGCAACTAGCATGTTACTTTGTCAACACGGTAGACAGAAATGCTTCATGCTTCTTCAGTCCGTGTGAAAGGCAAAAGTACAGATGGGTTCAAAAGAAATTAGCCAAATTCATGAAGGCTAACTCCATCAACGGCAGCTGAACACAATGGCTCAGATGCACACTGTGGCTGAAGAAATCCATGTGTTCCTTAATATTGGGCCTTAGGAGAATATACCAAGAGAAAAACTGTCCTTCTCACTGTCCTCCTGCTCTTGTCTCAGCATCCACTACCTGCCAACACTGGAGACAAGGTATTAGGCTAGATGGACCTTTGCTTTGATTCTGTTTATCAGGTTTGTGTTTCCTCTATGAATGATGAATTAAGTTTCAAAACCTGGTAAGTCAGGAGAGCCTGTTTTACCAGTGAGGAGGTATGTGTAAGTAGTAACTTACACTGGAGACATGCTCCCTGAAACTCATGGTGGGTAAGTGACTATTCAGTTTGATTTAAATGAGGTGTTCAAGGTCAGTGACAGGCTGGGGTTTGAACCTACATTTTCTGCATACCAGCAGATTGGTTGGACTCTTGGGTTCAATCACAGAGTACTCTGTAGGGTTGTGAGTTTTCCAGGGAGTTTGCTTGTCTTTCTTGCAGTGCCTTTAGGAAGATGGACCTCATTTCTTGAGTCACTATTTGAAACTTGCCACCATTTATGTAGATGGTGAGGGACAAAGGTATTAATTTAGATGAGGAAGAACCTGAGCAACAAGCTTTTGTTGTCTGATTTGTGACATAATTATATGAAGCACAGTCTCAATGTGACAGAAGGGGCAGGCCTGTTTGGGTGCAGCAGAGCCTCGCTAATCTGCAGTTGGCTGCTCTGTGCACAGAGTATCTCTGTTGTACATCTCAGCAAGCAGTAAAGGAACTGCATCTGTTTCTTTCATCAGCGCTACTGTTCTACATACTGCTGTATGTCTTACAACAGCGCTCCTGTACATGTTGTTTCACTGCTAGTAGTTCACCTGTTTATAAAGTTCTCAAGGAAGATGTGCGGGTATCAAACAAAGTGACTGAGAAGAGAGTAGTCCCTAGCTCTTGTGGAGTTATAAAGGGTGTGGCCATGAATCAGGTAAGATGAAGTATAGTTTGAAAAGCAGTTCCCCCTGTTTGTCATAGGAAATACTTCCTTCTTCATAGGTCCATGAACCAGAGAAATCAGCGTCATTTTTCAGGCAAATGTAGAGAGAATATCTGTCTTTTGTAGTGTCTGTTTCTGTATATCCTGTAGAATAGTGTTCATGCTAGTTGTGGAGATAAGATCTATGATCACAGATGACTTCATTCAGTAAGTTAGTAACTTTCTGAGTCCCTCTGGAATGACGGATCTTATGTGCCCATACGACAAAACACTGAAAAGATAAAGACAGGCAGCAAATGTTGTTACTCAGATGCGCAGGCGTGCATTTGTCTTTGATATTGCTGGGCAAACTTGCCTTACTAGCTGTGGCGTACCACAGTGTTTTGGGGTGGGCTCTAGGTAAACGTTGCACTTCTGGGATTTAAAACAATACCTGCGCTCCAGGATCGAAGATCAGCCCGGTGAGACTTTTGTAATCCTGTTGATTTTGCCTCTGGTTCAACACTTGCTCATGAGAGTGCTCCACCAAAGGGGTCTGCACACACATACGTCCACAAACATTGAATAGCATGGGGCATGCACATGCATACCTCTGTGCAAACTTACAAGAGATAGCTCCAGAAAGCCCTTTTTTACTTGCTTTATTTCATAACAAGAATTCCCTTCTCTTCCAATTGGTATGGATCAACTACTTTGATAAACGGGTGCCCTTCTCTCCTTCCAAAAGAGTTCAGGAAATCTGACATTTCCTGGCCTCCTCAAATCCGCGTTCAGGGGCTAACCTGAATTCAGAGCTCTCCTAATTGCACACGTTTCATTCAGGGAAAGGGAACCTCTCTGCCAGACATCTGTAGATCTAGGCAAATACACCACAATTTAATTTGACAGAAATCTTGATGTTTATCTGCTATGCAGGATTGTCTTCAAATCCCTCTTTTCAAAGAACCGGAGAAACCCCAATGCTCTTCCATAACCAGGGTAGAAATATTACAGTACTGACACTGAGAAAACAGACAGAGCGCATGTGTTTTTAAACTCCCTTCCTCTGGATACACACACACACGAGTGGGGTTTCTCAGGTGTACATCCACTCGTGCTGATGCTGCCAGCTTGGCTAGGCTTCTTCTACAGCTACCCCTGAGTGCCAGCTGACACTCAGACCTTGGTATGGCCTTTCCTTTCAGCATGCTGACTGAAATAGGATCACTCGCTGACACTCTCTCTCTGTTTCCCTGGCTAAATTTAGGTCTTAAATCAGCCCTATCTAGAAAAAACAAACAAACAACAGAAAACCTCCCATGCAAATACCATTGGCTTATCTTGGTGAAGACGATACTGTCCTGAGCATCAAGGCGACAAGCAGGGAATAGCACTGCAGAAGGCCGAGGTCTAGCTTTGTATCAGGGTTACAGGTCCGTTTGGGATTTGATGTTGTCCAAAGCTACCTCTCTTATCTGGACCTTTGTTGTGTTGCATCCATCAGCCTGTGGCAGCCAAGATTGACACAGAGGTATCTCTGAGTGCTTGCTTTGCTCCTGGCCTTTGTGCAGTCTGCCAGAGGGATTTTGAGGGATGTAGATGTTCTCCCACATTTTCTTCTGTGCTCTGCTCAGCTGCTTTGCTTTTTTAGTAGCATGTGGTTTTCTCATCTTCTCCCCCCACTCTTTTCCTCCTTTTTCAAATCTTGTAATTTTAAAGTCTGTTCTTTTTTTTTTTTACCCATTTCATCTGAGACACTGTGGTAAGTTCAACGTTGTAAATGGCATATACTGCAATAGATACCGGAATTGTTTGCTTAATTGTCAGATTCACATTTTACCATGACAAATTTCTCTCAGATCTTGTGCCTTAGCTTGTTCTTTGTACTCTTCCACAGCTAGGACTGTACCTGCGCTCTGTGTAGTGAAGTGTTCTGGCTGTGCCGAGCCCCGTGTGCCAGGCACGGCTTGGTTGGCAGGTTTTGTCTTTGCCAGCCAACTGCAATTACTACACTTAGTCTTGGAGAGAGAGAGCTGTGAGTCGCACGCCACCAGAGCTAGGCTGCACACTCAGTGATATTTTGCTTTTCTTTGCTCTTTTCTCTTATTTAAATCCAAGTAATTATATACTGATCTCTTTCATCTTTCATTTCCTCAGTCTGTCTCTTTAACTGGCCTGTAATGCTGCGGTTTGCAGTGGCAACCGATAAGCAATGTTCCTCTTCCCGTATGTTCACTGTTCCCAGCTCTTGCCACCCCCAGGACCACTCTTGCCAAGCCTAATTTAATGAGAAAATTCCTTTGCTGCTTCTCTTTTTGCATTTTCTTGTCTCTGTCTGTATCTCATAAGCCCCCGTTCCTGTTATCTATGAATTTAATTTTTTCTTATTGTGCCTGATGCCTGGATGCTTGTGTGCTGTTACAAATCGCCATGCAGAAGAACATCTGAAAAAATGGACTGCTCCATCATGGATGTATACTTGAAAAAATAGCAAAGGTCCCTTTTTAAGTGACTTCCAATCCACATGTTTGAAGAGCCTCTAAAAATGGGAGCTAAGAGTTAGTTCTGAGGTCCAGAGGCGAGTTTTACTTGGCACAAAAGCTTTTGTGTTTGTTTAAATCACAGTTGTACTTGCTGCTTTTGGCAGGTGCTGTCTGGCCAGTCGCTTCCATTGCAGTTTGCTCACTAAGTTGTCTTGAATGATCTGAATTCTTCTAGGCTTCCAACCCTCTGTGTACACTCCTGTTAGAAAGCCTTTAGTCACTTTCTCAAACCAAGTAGATGGGCAAAAAATAGCAATTTCTATGTGCCTCTACCTTGTGTGAATATGGTACTTACAGATTTCCTTACTTGTGGTTTAGCTACGTCATAACTTTTGTGAGGAACAGATTTTTCTCATTTTTATTAATCTGATATTAGTGGAATGATATGTTTCTTTAGAGCAACATGAGAATTTTGTTAGCTTCAGGTAACATGACCACTTTGTTGGTCATTTTGTTAAAAATCCCTGGTTTAAATGGAACCGCATCAGATTTGAGCCTGATTCTGTGTGTCCGGTTGTTGTCGGAGAGATGTTCAGCAGCTACAAACTGGTTGCATGAGTCTGAGGTGAAAAGATAATTAGATGCTGATACCAATACATATCCTCTGTTTCTTTGGAGTAAAGGCCATATTTTGGTGATCCTTTCGATTCCAAGTGGGCCCTCTTACATTCTTAATTTACTGCTGCTTTAACGTGGTTCTCAAAAATTATCATGGCTGTCAAAAACTTGTAAAACCTATTAGAGAACCTTTTCCAAGGTCACCCAAACACACAGCTGGTGAAAGGAGAATTGCATGGACTTAATTTCCCCTTCATATCTCACTGTTTTTACTAATAACTTTGTTCTAAACAACAGACCGGTTTCAATAACACCCTGTAAGCAACAGGGGTGTTGAATTGTTTTCAGAGTAATTTAGTCACGACAAGCATTGGTGTGTTTGTTCTGGTTAACCAGATGTTCGGATCAAATCCTGTTCCCTGCAAGAGCAAAGGAACCTAAACGGGACATGCATCTTGTGATTACTCATTTCTCTGGTCATTTGAAGAACTGTGACTAGAAGAGCGAACCTCTGCCTGTGTGGGGCCAGAGCATTCCTGAGCCTGCGCTTCCACAGGATGCCAGCGAGGGTGCTGGTGTTGTTGTTGGGAGCACTGGGTCGTGACAACTGTTAGTGTTATCAGTGCTAAGTGTTTAAAAACTTTATTGGGGATTAGTCTGAGCTGGTGATTGAGAGGCATTGCTGCAAACACATTTTCTGTCGTCTGCAAAAAGAGCTGTGTGTTGCACTACTTGAGAAGAAAGGTCATCTATTGTCATTGAATTATGTAAGTCTCAGAGGAATGCTGTAAAACAGCACAGAATCATAGAACGTGCTAGGTGGGAAGGGATCTTTAAAGGCCATCTAGTTCAACCCCCCTGCAATAAGCAGGGACATCTCTAACTAGGTCAGGTTGCTCAGAGCCCCATCAAGCCTGACCTTGGATGATTCCAGCTATGGGGCCTCCACCTTCATTGTAGAAAGCCACCTCTCTTGGATCACCTCCCTGTCCTCCATGTGCCTTAGCATATCTAATATGCTTCCAAGGACTTCTCTTGAACTCAGCGCTCTTGAAAGGCAGAGAGTAGAGCAGCCCCACTGAAGCCCTGCACACCAAGTGGGATTTATGAAAGAGAAGGAGAGAGGGGATGGGATGGGGCATTTATGAGGTCTACATAGATGGGATGGCACGTCAAATCAGTGCCTCCTAGAGCCTCATTGAAAAGTACGGAGAAGGAACAGTAACTGTTTTTCTAGCCCATATGTTAAAAGGATACTGTTGAATGACTTGCAACCCTAGAACCAGTTTGTGGTTGGCAAGATACAACTCTTCAATTCCTGCTTTGCCTACCAGAAGTCCTGGCTCACTGTGTCCCCAGGCAAGGTGGTGATAGCAGGGGGCAGATACCGACTCCCCGGAGAAAAGTGTCCCTGTCAGATGTCAGCGTACTTGGAGAATGAAAACTGAAGTGAGGCATCTAATAGCTTGAATTATTTTGCAGAGAAAAGAAGATCTGAAGTTTTTGTCTTCCATACAGCACAGTGTAATTCGTGATCCTGAGCTACTCATGTCACCTGGGTTTGGCAGCAGAGCAGCTGCGAGATTCAGCAGATACAGTATTCCTGTTTTGTGTAAGCTGCTAGCCTTAGGCTGGAAAGAGAGCACTTGCTGGCTTTCATTTTCATGTGAATTTCTGCCAAATATTCATTCTTTCCACTGTACGTTGCATTTTCATAATGGGCTTAGAGGGTACTGCCGTGTTTTGCTGCAGTACGCTTCCTTGGAGCATACAACCCTGCATACTTATTTCATCTCTCTTGCAGTCTGGAGGCTGCCAGCATCGGATTCATCATCATCATAGACAGACGACGGGACAAATGGAGTGCAGTCAAGGCATCCCTGACACGGATAGCAGTAAGTGCTTGCTTTCATTATTTATCTTCTAGAAATTAAAATTATCTGCTGAACCTTTAGCAGAGGATACCGTCTCGTGTGCTCATTTTTAGCTCTCATTTTCTGGCTGCGGATGCAGATTCTCCCCTGCCCTGAAGCTCATGAGTGTTTAACAGAGAGGGAGGAAGCTGCAGTAACAAATTACACAGCCTTGTTTACTGCTGAATTAGGACAAACTCCCTATTTGCTGGGCTGGCTGCAATATAAATTCTAGTAATTTGAAGTTGGTTCCTAGAGGAGTGTAACAGAAGTACCCTTCTGTGCACTGAGGAGTGATGACGTGGCCCGCTTAGGAAAGAAACAGATCCTAAGGGACTTACGTTTGTGTGGTAGTAAGTGATCTCTGTTGGAAACTCTTAATAGCTCATTTGCAAAATTCAGAGCTAAGCAATGTTTTTCAGTGCTAATAAAAGCAGATTTCATACATCTGTTACCAGCTGCTGTGGAGGAGCGAGCGCTTACACACAGAGGTGTGGGGTGGAGGGATGACCAAGGCAACTTTACATCCTTTCAAGGAATTTGGACAGAATTGCTTTTCATTCTCATTTCTTTTTAGCTCCTCTCTTCTAGAAATTGTTCTTTTTCGTGTTTGATGAGCTCAGAGCAGTGCGTGAGAAATGTAGGCTGGGTGTTGCAGACAGGGCCATGTCTGACAGATGTGTCGAGTGCCTGTGTGTGGGGAAGAATATGCGAGGTAAAAAGATTAAAAACCCTTTCCAAAGTGAGAAGGTAGGTCAGCCTGGGGAATTCATCTGTGCCACCAGCTTCTTGCACCAAGGCCAATGTGGGGAGCCAGTTTGGCTCTCTAGTGGCTGCAGCCTAAAAGAAATGGGAAAACCCAAAGTGTGGTAGTAAAAAGGGGGCTTGGTGTGGCTCGGATCTGGGGAGGAAGGCACTAAAGCACAAACCTTAGAGCTCTGTGCTAAATCCATATCAGAAAACGATGTATGGCTGGGCAGTAAAATCCATGGGCCAATCTTTCCATTGGCTTTGGAGATTGTGACAGTGGGCACGTGCTGAATGGACCAGTTGATATTAGCAGCTGGACTGAGCGAGATTCAACAAGTCCTCCCTGCTTTGCCCTCTTTAGGAAGAACTTGGCTGAAATTTCCCTTGGCCTTCCCGTAAGGGGGACTTTTGCCTTCTAATAGCTCTGTATTTCTTCCAGGGAGCATTTCCAGGAAACCTGCAGCTGGTGTTTGTCCTGCGACCCTCCCGCTTTATCCAAAGGACAATCGCTGACATTGGCATTAAGCTCTATCGAGATGACTTTAAAATGAAGGTACCGGTAAGCATGCATTTTTTTTGCCCATGTGTTTTCTTTATTTCTAGATCTGCAGTTCTTAGGTGTCAGCAATTTCTCTTAACCCAGTAACTGAAATTTGATTGCAAGTGGCAGTTGGGGATATTTACCTGTGTCTCTATGGGGTATATGACAGTAATGCCAAAGAGTTAATCACCAGTGGATACAATAGTATTTAACGGGCGTGTTCCCATGTGGAAGGTCAGTCTAGCTATAAAATGTTACTTAAGTATTGACACCTTAACTCAGTGGAGCTGTTCCCCTGCTGTAGGCAGAGGTAGATCTTCTCACTCCAGTGACAAACACATTTAGGACCACAGAGCAGTGAAAGGCCAGGGCTGAATTATCCATGGGGCTGCTGACAGTGTCCCGTTATGTGCTTGCAAGGCATTGTCTACTCTTAACGCCTTCTATGATCCCCATGCCCTTAAGATTCAAAGTTTGTTTTTTATTTCCTTTTATGTGAACTTGGCATATGCTGTGAGATTTGAAGCATCTTATCAATCTTAGGATCACAGAATGGATTGGGTTGGAAGGGACCTCTAAAGGCCATCTAGTCCAACCCCCCTGCAATAAGCAGGGACATCGCCAACATTGAATCATAGAATTATCTTGAAAAAGTTTAAATTTTCACTCATTTTATGACAGCTCTTTTGGGAGTTGTTTCTAGCTGCATGTTTGCATGTGATTTCAAAGTGTTTTATAAATAAACGTGAATTATGATGGTATTTCACCCTGGACCACACTGTGTTCCACAATGACTGTACTGAGCTGATTTCATATGATTGTTTTGGATTTTGCTTGTGGTTTTATATTATTTTTTCAAAAGACTCGTGCTTCTCCTCCAACAAATTCTACCTCTGCCAATACCCAAGTTTGAAGTTCAAGTGTTTCATGCTTCTTCTGAAGTAAGACAGAAGCCCACTTATTACCTTACATACAGAAAAGGCACCACAAATATTCATTTGGTTATTGTGGATTAAATTGTAATGTTGACTGCAGATTGGGAAGGGTGGCTTTCGGTAAACAAAATGCAAAACTGATGTAAAAATGTATGTTTGATTACCAAAAAAAATCCTCTAATTTTATAACACCTTAAAAAAAATGGTTGTTCCTGTGTTTATAAAGCCCCAGTCTGCTACCATAGCAGCAGTTGTATCAGCAACTGCAGCCCAGAAAGGGACAACTTCATCAAGGACTAGCATTTTCTAACAATTCAGAATCTTCTATACTTAGAGCAATTTATTTGATTACAGTGTTGCATTTCAAATCCAACTTGAAACTCTCAAAGTTGGAAGGGAGGTTAGTTCCAGGCAGGGGACAAGCACTGCATGAAGTATTAAATAGTAACATCTTTCTTACAGGCAGGAAAACGCAGATAGGAGTTTAGTTTGGGGTTCTCTTGGACATTCAGATTTTGAGCCGTCTTGGGTATGTCCACGAACTCTTAGAGAAGAGTCACAAAAACTAAGAGCATGGGTATGCTTGCTGTTCGATCTGCGTGCCGCCTGCCCCGCTGTCTGGAGACAGCCCGTCAGGTTTATAGACAGGCTGTCCACATATGCCTGATGCTATTGTTTAGTTGCTGAGGGCTGTGCCAAAGATGTCTTAAGTTCCTGGGGTCTTCATGGGACCGCCTGGCCATGACCCAGGTACCCCAGTTTCAGAACAGGTATGTTACTGGGAGCAACACCTATTTATCCCCCTTGAGAACAGGATCCTACCTGCCAAGCATGAGAACAACGCCAGGGAGTTCTTGTCCCATGGGACATCTCCTTACTTAAGGAATTAGGGATCAGTACCTGTCTTTAATACCACCATCATCCTTAAAAATTGTTTGCAGGTTGTTTGTTCCTGTTGTGTGTTCGGCACCAGGACAACACTAAAGCCATAACTGGGCCGTGGTTGCATTTCCTATCACAACTACAAGCGAGTCAGGGCCAGGACGTGGGCATTGAAAAGGGGCTTCAGGAGTACGGTGTGCATTTGTTAAGGAAACGTTTGTCAAAGAGTTTATCTGAGATATCAGACTGCAAATACGCAAAATAGATTTGCTGAGTTAAATCAACATTGGACTGAGTAGTAGCCAAAAGATCAAACAGAAGCAGGAAATAAAAGCTGAAATAATAAACCAGACACAATAAGGAAATGTAGGATTTATGACTTATTGGCATACACATGTGGTTAACAAAAACCTCCTGAGATAATTCTCTATTGAGATAGTGATTTTATTAAATATTGTTACCCAAGAGCAAGATGTAGGAATATAGGAGATGTACCAGGGTTCATCTGAGATGAAATCTGGGAACACAAAAGGAGCACCTAGAGATTTACCCAAGGAATCTCTCCTCGTAGAAAGTGAATTAAAGCATCTTTGCAGTGTACACAAAAGGCTGAATAATCTGTCCACAGCAGGCAGTTCTTTAGCCACCGTGGACTGTGACTTCTTCCAGATGGCTTATGAAGCAGCCCCACCACAACCGTGTTCCTTGCTGACCTGCTTATGCAGGCCCTCCTCTTCTAAACTGCTGCTCTCTCGTATTGTCCAGCGTACGGAACGTGGCTGTCTTCAGTCTGGCGAGAAGTCTGGGAGACGCTAATGCTCCATGAGACTGGTTTCTTAGGCAGATGTTGGATTTCTCCTGCAGCGGTGCCTGCAGGGCAAATGCTTGTGCCCTGTTGGGTAGCACCGTAGCTGGCAATATTAATACGTTTGCTTCGTGGCTCATGCTGAGCCTATCAGGTTAAAGCAAACATCTTCCGTAGAGAAAAGGTTTGTTACAGTTCTAGACTATACATCCTCTTGCCTCCATGCATCTGTGCTCATCTCATTGTCCACAGTGCTTGCAAGTGTACTTACCGTGCTCCCTGGGAGCCTGCTAACAGGCATAGCCAGTTATTCTCTCTCTAAACATCAGAGTGAAGTAGTACCTTTGACATTTATTGAAGTCTAGGGCTTAAAATATCTAGTAATTTGTGCCCAACATCTTGTTTTTCTGTTGCTGAAATCACGGTGTATCTGTTAGAACAACAAGGCATAATAAATACCTGAATGTTACTCGGGTAACTACTTGTGTTGCCAGATTTGCAGTGGTCACCAAAAGGTACTCCTGCCTACCTGAAGCAGAACGCAAATCTGCCTTTGCCTTCATTCCACAGGTCCAGTGGTTCCTCTAAAGTAAGAAAAGAGATTTAGGTTTGTCCCTCTTTTCTCCTTCATCATGGTTTAACATGGAATAATGCCAGCGCAGTGGACATACAGTGCCATAAAAATAATACAACAGAAAGGAAAATCTTATTCTCAGAGGTCTCATTTCAGCACTTCCCTGGATCAGGTGGTTGGTGTTGAGGAAGCTGTTTAACCTGCCTACTCCTCCATTTCTCTGTAAATATGTTATCTAGAAAATACAGAAATTATTTGATGGAAGTTTGCGTGGACATGATAAATACCATACTTTTGCTCTTGATGGACATGCAAAATGACTGCATCCTCAGCCTAGCAAGGAGCAGGATGACATCAAATTATGGTTAGTTCAGTTGATGGTCATGCACATGTTGAGAAAGATAAAATCCAGTGGAAATAAACCATGGCCATTGTGTGAACAAATACCTAATGAGAACTTACGGCCTATGGTGGAACTACAGTCTGGTTATATATGCTTAAGGCAAACCCAGATCCTAGGAACAAGGATTGGAAGGGCTTGTTGTTTCTCTCAGCCCGTTGTGTTTGGATTCGTTTCAGATCATCATGTTAAATTCCGTCTCTGATCTGCACGGCTATATCGACAAAAGTCAGCTGACCCGGGAGCTGGGAGGAACCCTGGAGTACGGCCACAGTCAGTGGATACATCACCGAACTGTGAGTGTCGCTGGTGTTCTTACACGTGTCTACACCCAGAATTGTCCAGATGACGAATGTAGAGCAACCATTACGTAGTAACTCTTCAGCTGCATTTTAGCCTATGGACTCTGCTAGGGACTCATGGAAAGAGGAAATCCATGACTCGCAGAAAGGTAAATTCCACAGAAGTTTGTAAGGGAAGTAGTAATCTCTGTCTCACCATCTCAGTGATGAGGACCTGGCAGTGTTCCAGTATCCTTACTCAGCAAGGCCCTTTGGTTTTTGAATAATTGGTGAGATCTGTAGGCCTTCAGCTGATGGTTGAAGTTCGAGATATGCTTTAGCACTTTACTGAATCAAAGGTCAAAATTCTCACTTCAGTGATTTATTATGTCCATGTTTTCAAGAGAAGAAAAATACTCAAGACACTAGATTTTATTTTCCTTTGGTTTAATTTCTTTGCTAAGTGAACATGCACTCCAGCTCGGCCTTATTTTGAGTGCCTGAAGAACAGTTAATAATTGTAGGAAGACAGAAAGACTTTTTATTCTATTGCCTTTGAGGAAACTTGTTCCAGGTTTGATTGTTTGTTCCCATTTTTGGGTTGGTTAATGCATTTCAGTGGCTTCTTCAAAACAATGTAAACAATTCATTATGGTGCCCAGAAAAGGTGATGGTTTCAAGAAGCAGACTCCAAACTCTGGCACATGAGCAGCCAAAATACTGTCTCACCCTATGTAAGCAAAAATGGGCAAAGCTGGGTCATGATCCTGGAAAATAAATTAATTTCCTGGAGACTGTGTGCAATGTTTGCATCTCTCTGTGGGTCTGCTTGCAAGACTGGTATATGAGAGCTCACACCTAACTAGTCCCGATGTTCAGCAGTGTTCTGAGCAGCCCCGGGTTTCAGTCTGTTGTTACTGACCTGCAGGTTGGGTCCAACTCTCGGAAAAAGAGCTTTTCTGAGGTAGCTTTAAGTCAAATCACTTTTGTCACTTTCCTGCTAGCATTTTCTGTGATTTACTGTCCTTATGCACTTAAATTTTACTCTCCTTGAGAGCCAACAAATGCTTCAGGCTTTTGAATATGCAGATGCAGATTCTGAATTTCCTCTAACAGTGGTTTCCTACATTTAGCACCGTGTTAACACCAAGGAGGTTGGGATTGAGAAGGGGGAACAGGCTTACATGTTAAAAGTGTCAGAAATATGAAACTGTCCTTGCAGAAGGAGTGAGTCTGAAAGAATCATCTATATGAGCTTTCAAACAACCAAGAGCTTGAAAAAAATGAGGAAAGGGAGTAAAAAGAGGCACCAGAAAGGCTGTATTGTTTATTAATGACAGGAGTTTACCTAAAGCATGAATATATCGTTTGGTAAAATATGCAAATAAAAATGAGCTGAGATCTGAGATGAGTGTGGCTGCATAATCCCCAGGTCTTTTGGTTAAATTCATTTGAAAAAGTTTTCCCAAGCACAGAGACTTGAAAAAAACCCCCACAGAGGTAACTTAAGTGTATGAAACAATTTATTACTCATATGCACAGGAGAGGTGGGGGCAAGAGAGCTATTAAGTGAAACCCCGATGAGCTCATGCTGCGTGGTGCAGCCTCTGCTGGGGTCAGCGGCTGTCATCAGGGACGTGTCAGCCTCCACGGCACCATGGAACAACCTGACTTCCAGTCTCGCTGAGCTGTAGCCTTCATCCCCGTTACTGCTTCTCTCAGTGTTCTCGTATCTTGTCCTACCAGTGCTTTTTTTCTGATATGGCTTTACAAACTGCTAGATAGTAGTGACGCACCAGCCTCACCGCATTGTTCTTTCTTACCTTGAACGGCTAGGAGCCTACGAGCTTGCTTGCCCACAGAGGACGTTTTTGGCTTTTAGTAAATGGCTTTTGGTCGTGGATGGCTCAATCTATGTTGCAGTCAGAAGTGTGACACTTCATCCAACTTTAATCCAGGAGGTTCAGTGCCGGGAACAGCAAGCGACAGCTGCTAAGCACTAAGCCAGAGTGCGTGTGGGTCTGTTCTTCTAAGCAGGCATGAATTTATGGGGAATAAAAAGGGAAGAAGGCTAGCAATTCTGCTAGCATTGCCTCATCTGGGCCGTGTTTCAGATCACATGTGTGGAATGTGGTTTTTCTCTGCACCTTTTGAGTGATGATCTACCTCCAGTTTGCTTCTCCCTGAGCACACAACATAATCTGAAGTGTCATTGCTGAGGACTTCCCTTCACTGCTGGAGAAGGGAATGCAACTTGCATCAACAATGGAGTGTTTGACTCGGTGTAAGAGCATCCCTAGTGCTGTTGACTGACTCAAACCCTTGCGGGGGTTTGACCAAAAAGTGTGAAGAATAAAGAGCTATACAGGACAACAGAGTCCCTAAAGAAACTGGGGCATGATCATGAAAAAACATCCCATGCAGTTCCTTGCTGCTAGATATAAAGGTTTTAATCACCTGAACAGTAGATTCTGCTCTGAAAAGGCAGCATTGCCTTTAAGCCTTCCTCACTTCCCCTTCCTTCAGTAAAACAGATTTCTGACAAGTGTTGTGTTGGTGCACGCAAGTGGTAAACAGCAATGCTCCAGCGAATTTCTGCAGTTTAACTGGAACTGCAGTAAGTTGTTCTTCTATTTGTGCACTAGTGTGAACGGATGGGAGAAAGTGACTGGAATGCATCTAGTACAGGTATCCAGGCAGGAGGGAGATGCACATTTTCAGAAGTCAGGCAGAAGACAGATTGCTGCTGAGTGAACAATGGCTGTATGAGTATAAATGTAAAAAGCCTTCACCCTATATACTTTGGGAATCTCCTCAACTTAAATAAAGCCTTAATTAAAACTTTAGATACAGCAGAATTTCCCAGCAAGCATGGGCAGAGGATCTGAAGTTCCCGTCCTGGCTTTGAAGCTGATGTCCTCTGTGGTTTCGTTATGCCTCTTAAGTTCTGGGAGTTCCCCAGATGGTTCATGGAGATGACAATACTTGCAGGCCTGTGAAAAGGTCATTTTTGACAGAGGTTTTAATTTGTAACTTTTAGCATACCCACTCAAAAAAAGGGCGACATGGACAGCTTTACAGGCGTGTAACACTTGCAGCACAGTGTGCCTGAAGGACTAAGCATTGTTAAAGGGCTAAAGGTGAATATCTAGGCTGTGACTTCATGCTCTTGCTTTTCCAGGCTATTGAGAACTTTGCAATGACAGTAAAAACAACAGCACAGATGCTACAGACCTTTGGAACAGATCTAGCAGAGACTGAACTTCCCAACGATGTGCAGTGCACAGAGGACCTCCTCTCCGCCCACACCGACCACCACAGCAAGCTGAAGGTGAATGTTGTCTCACGACAGCTCCATCAGCGTAATGCATAATTTTTGATTTAACAGAATTTTCTGTGGTCATTTGCGAGTCTGTTGTCTGGAAACTGCTGAAGAGGAGAGAAACCTGAGTTCAGGGGGTTGATTTGATTCAGCTAGGAAAAAGGACTTTTTACAGCTTCCAGAACGATAGAGCAGGGAAATGTCACTTCTACTGCATGAGAAGAGGGGTGTGATGGGACCACATCTGGAATGGCATGGGCTCCTGATGAAGAGTTCATCAGAAGAGATGACCTCACACCGGGGCAGATGTAGAATGCGATTAAGAAGTGCAGTGTCCTAGCAGCCACGCAGCTCACTGAACAATTGGCGGCACACGTTCAAGTGGTGGCAGAATAATTTATTCTGGAAGTTGCCTGGCCAGAAATGCAGTTATATATTATTCCTTTTCTCAGAATATCTACTACTCAAACTGAATAAATTCAGTCTCTGCATTTCCAGAATAACATCATCTTTGCTAAGCATTTCGATTTTGTTCCAAGTATTTAATACCTACGAAAGAATCCTCCTTTAGCATTACTGTGTTGTCCATCTAAAGGAAGTGAGTATTGTTGGAATAAATACATAGAATTTGTTTGGCTTGTTATTTTTTTCTCTCAGGATGAACTAAAGCTAGCTGTGAAGCAGGGGGCCACCCTACTGACGTGCATTAGGGAGCCAGTCACCCGAAGCGCCAACAGCAAACTCAGTCCAGATGAACTGGAAAATGTGGCAACCGTAGAAAGGTCAGTGAAGCGAAGTTACCTCGTGCAAGTCGCTAATTTATTCGTAAGAAATGCGAGAATGCAAGTGTAACTTAAATTATTTAAATAGGCAGGTGATAAATTCCCACTGGTTCAGCTATTCAGGATTTATTGGACAGGTAACTCAGAGAAGGGAAGAGGTTTGAGGAAGTCACTTGATTAAACTGTCAAGGCAAGTTCAAACAGCTCCTGAATTTCTTGGTAATTTTTGGCTGGACCACTAACCACCTGGCTGAAGATTTAACGTGGGACCTACTTTCTTCATACCATATGTGTCCTCCAAACTTCTATGCCTGGGTAGAAAGTGGCATCTGAATCATGTGAGATGAGAGGGTGTGTGCTTGTGCACGTCTGTGGAGACACTGGGGGAGGAAGAGATGAAGATGATACTCTGAAACGTACCCCTTCACAGCTGCATGGACAGAAACCCTCTTCCTACAATGCTACTTGTCACCATAAAGCTTTTAGTCACCGCGTAGAAGTTTCTGCTGTGCCACGTGATTGCAGTGGAAAGAGAAATGCCATGCTAGTGTTTCAGCGTGTCTGCATTCACTGGGAACAAAGCTGCCAAAAGTAAAGCTGAGCTGATATTTTTCACTGAATACTTTTAAAATCCTTTAAACAGTCATCCCAAAGGAATTTGCGAATTCATCTTGAATTCAACAACTACCTTTGATTAAAAACATGTTTTTCAGGGGTAGATTGAAAAGAGAACTTTGTTTTTGAGAGGAACAGGAGGGAGTTATCGGTGTGTGCCCCAATAAGTTGATGATTCCAGCACATGCTGGGCCTGTAGAAGATCAGGCCAGGTACTCTGCCTGCCCAGTGAGTGCCCACCTATTGAAATACAGGATATTTGGAGAAGACTTGTTCCATTATTTTTTTTTTCTGTTTAAACTGTTCTGCTTTGTAAGGTAATTAATAGATCATTGAGAGATTGTGAGGATGACTCACTAGTCTGGTGTCAGACATTTTGTAAAAGACGAATGACACCTTGATACCAATTTATTTGCAAATAAATATTTCATCATTTACACAAAGTGAAACAATGTCCACTGGAGGCATTATGAGCTTCTGGTTTTTGTTTTTAATAGACTGGGAAAAATTATTCAGTCCTTGCCTATTTCTGATGGGTGAAGAAAATGAACAAGTTGTAGAGTTCTGCTTTAAAGATTCATTAAAATAATAATTGCGTCACATTTGACCTGAATTAGCCTGGGGTGAAGCTAGGGAGACACGGCTGCCTGGGGCTGCGTGGAGCAGCTCTGGGCTCCTCTCGCAGGTCAGGAGGCTGCCACCGTGGATCCCCGTGGTTGTCAGTCATCAGTCACACTCCTGCCTGTCCCACTGCACATTGCATTCTCTTTTGCTCAAGGAAAAGTTGACCAAGAGCCTTCTTACACAGACGTAGGCTCCTCACCATCTCCCTGCTCTGCTTTCTGCCATCAGCTGCTTGTAATTTAAATGAACTACAGGAAATAAGTTCTTTTCCTTCTAATTTCTTAACAGGTTGTTGGCTCAGTTGGATGAAACAGAAAAGGCTTTTGATCAGTTTTGGACCAAGCATCACCTAAAACTAGAACAATGCCTGCAGCTTCGACACTTTGAACAGGATTTTAGAGAGGTATTTCATTTGTTCACTGTCTATTCTCCTCTGGTAAACAGGGTCAAATTTTACCCATACTTAGAGTCTACTGGCAATCCAAAAAGGAGGTTGGGAGAGGAGCCCTTCCTTAGGAAAGGATATTTGAAACATAGCTGATTGTTGCTTTATACCTTGGCTTTTCCATTTTAGAATGAGCTGAAGGACTAGGCTTGAGATGCAGACTCTTCTAAAAGATGTAGGTGAATGTTTAGAAGCCATAGGTTTGTTACAATTTTATGAGTTTCTTGTGATAGGGTTTTGGGTGGGGCTTTTTTGGTTGATTGGGTTTTATTATCATTATTTTTTGTTGTTTTGTAGGTAAAACTGGTACTGGATAATCTCATGGAAGCACAAGCAGGCTTTGCTGACATTGGCGACAGTGTGACTCGAGTGGAGCACCTCCTAAGGGAACAGAAACAACTGGAAGAGAAAGGACAGGTTTGCACTCACTGTAGTATTTTAGCTGCTACAGACATGATCTTCCAGACACTTCTCTGTCACTGGCCTTACTCTCTTCTCATGAGTCATTATTTTAAATTGCAAAACTCAGATCCTAATTTCCAGAAGCCAGGGTTGTTCAGACCCGAAAGTTCCAGGTTGTTACTTGGAAAGTTAGAATCCAGTTCCAAAATAGCTATTTCAAACCAGGAAAGGTTGGTCCATCTTTGGAATCTGAACAGCTTAGAAGATTTATCAGGTTCCATTGGCCAGATAACTTTTAAGACCATTCTATTCAGACTCGTAGCAGTTTGAGGAGCACCCATGCCTTCCAGTAAACAGCTTTATTTTCGAGACATTTGAACTTTGTAATTCCATCAGCTGCGACATGCATCCCATTTAGTATTATTAGAAAACACTGAAAAAATGAGAAAATTGAGTCAGAGGAAGATGCACTTAAACAGAAAACCTGATTATAATATTTTTTTTAAGAATAGGACTAAGATTTAGAAATACTGTGATCTTTGCACAGCTCTTCTGCAGAAGCCTAAAGGAATACAAGTTATAGTAACGTGCATTTTTCTTCTGTTGTCCACCATCACATAACATATTGATGTGCCTTCTAATCCTGTTAGCCACCTCTAATTTCATCCTGTTGAAAGCTTATGAATTGTACTCAGTCAGTAGGAGCTGAAGAGTTTTCCAGAATATATCTTGGAATCAAAAATAAACTAAAGCATTATAAACATGTCAATTAGTGAGTGAAAAAAATATAAGTTTTTTTTTTTAATTGGGAACTTTGCAGGGAAAAAACGTGTGTAACAAATGTCCCCAGTATGTGAGAAAGAAGGTGGCATCCACTCATGGAATCACAGGTATCACAGAATGATTAAGGATGGAGGAGACCACTGGAGGTCATCTTGTTCAACAGCCCTGCTCAAGCAGGGCCACCTAGAGCAGGTTGCCCAAGAAGGTAGGTCCTGGACAACCTGCCGCCTTGGGCAACCTGCTTCCAGATGGCTTTTTCAATATCTTCAAGAAGGGAAACCCCACAACCTAGTGTTCTGGTGTTTCCCAGCGATCAGGTGGAACCTCTTGTGTTTCAATATATTCATTGACAAGGATGTTGGTCTTCAATGTAAATATAAATGAAAACATATCAGCTGGAATAATATCCCAAACCTTAACCTCCAGGCTACAGCAGGGATTACAGAGGTGGATTGTCTTTATTATGCACGTAATTTTAAGATCTAACTTTGGCATTTATTTCTCTTTAATTTCCCAGGAACCTTTGGAGAAGGCCCAGTCTCTAGCTCTCCACGGGGAACAGCTCATCCAAAACAACCATTATGCAGTTGACTCCATTAGACCAAAGTGTGTTGAACTCAGGCGTATTTGTGATGACTTTACCAATGAGACAAAGAAGAAGTATGATATTTTGGGCAAGTCTCTTGAGCTGCATAAGCAGTTAGATAAGGTGAGTGAACTCTCTCAGATAACACACTGGGTAAGGTTCTGCTCAACATGAATGTTTTTATAAGCTCAGATAATTTGGGTGAAGAGAAAAAGTATTTATTCTTTTTTTTCCTCCATTTCATTCAGAAACTGTTACTATAAAAATTGGTGCAGTCACTTCCCATAGTTATGGTCTTAAAATGATGAAAAGCAGGAAATAAAAGTAATTAAAAACTGAGCTAGGCCTAAATTTGAAATGAAAACCTGGACTGTTTACTGCTTGCTCAGTTGTTTTCAGTTTCTCTGATCTAGCTAGAATAGGAAGCTCTATGCTTTCAAAATGTCTGCATGCTATTCCAACCTCATCCGAAACAGGAATTACCAAAACTTTACAGTAAAAAAGCTGCTTTGGAGTATTTTCTAACTGAGTTTTATAGGCCTAAGAAGTTTTGGGGAGTTGGTTCCAATATTTACTTTGGTTTTTGGATAATTGACTGAACACTGACATGGGGTAGTACAGCTAATAGATTCAATTTGCAGCAATCACAGCAACACTTCTCTTCTTTGCTCAGAATATTATTATTTTACACGTTACTGGCCCATCTAGCCCACGAGAGCTGGATTGAGCTTGTCACTGTTGTATGTATCTAGGTGGGATGACTTTTGGCCAGGAGCTGCTGGGTGCTGTGAAGTAACGTGCATCCCCTTTGGTGACACATCAGGGCAAATCCGTATTTCATAGAGTAGAAGCAGCACTTCCCAACACGGGCTGTCAGTGGTGATGGAGTCCTCCTTGCCCCATTTTTCTTCAAAGGCGAGCCAATGGTGTGAAGCTGGAATCTACCTCTTAGCTTCCCAAGCTGTGGACAAGTGCCAGTCACAAGAGGGAGCTGAAACTGCACTCGTGGAAATTGAGAAGTTCCTGGCAACAGCTAAAGAACACCAGCTCTCTAACCCGAAGGAGTTCTACAATCAGTTTGACATGATCCTCACCCCTGAAATAAAGGTAAAACCTCTCAGATGTGCACACAACTTACTTAGAATTTCAAAATTACCAACCACCTTGTACATGAGAGCGGGCCATATATTGGAGCTGCTCAGATATGCCTCTTTCTCAGCACCAAAAGGGCACGGATGTGCGCACTTGAGGCAGTAAGTTTTACTCAGATGTGTAGCCATGGAACACATACGTGATTTTCTCCAGCGTAGTGGTAGAAAGACTGCATGAGTCACCACGTCCCACTTGGTGAAACTGGTCTGTGCGGAGTGCAGGGGCTGGGTTGCATTCAGCTGCAGCACAGCCTGAACTTCAGCTCTAGTCCGAGTCTGGGTAACAGAAGTCCTTCACTTGCTCAGTCCAGCAGTGACAGCCATCTGCTGTTTGTCTTTTCTTTGCCTAGGCCAATGCCCAAAGAATTCTACAAAAACTAGAAGACGTACAAGAAATGTTTGACAAGAGGCAAGTGAGTCTGAAGAAGCTGGCAGCCAAACAGACCCGGCCGGTCCAACCTGTTGCCCCACATCCCGAATCTTCCCCAAAGCGAGCATCACCAAAGATTACCAGACCAGCAGGAGTAGGTAGGCCACGATCAGCTGCTTTCACTCCAGTGTTTTGTCCACATGGTCACATTTAATTTTTGTTTATCAGAATGAAGACTGGCATTTGATGTTCAGCATCAGCCTTCTAGGCCCAGCTGGTAAAAATGAATGTGAAATATCTGTCACAGCAAACATACAAACAAGGGTGAATAAAAATAATTCAGGCTTCTAAATCTAATCCACAGAGTACTTTCCTATGCTATTTCTCAGTATATCTTACATTGCTAATCCTTGAAAACCCAAACCAGGCCAGTCACTGCAAGTATGCAAGATAAGCATGAGAAAGTCTTTTATATGCATATATTGTAATGTGAATATTTGGCTTTAAAGGGCCGTAACCCCTCAAGTTTCAATCAGGTACTTGCAAAGGTTAAGGGCTCATCAGTGACACTGATGCATTTGTGCAATTTTTGCCTTTTCCCTCTGCATCACTGTTTATTCACTTTCTAGTGCTGTCCTCTGCTCATTAGAAAAGCTGAACATTACTGAAAGTTCCTGATTGGAAGTTAGTGTGTGCCTTTAACCAAGACAGCTATTTTCTGAAAAAAAATAAAAACACAAACCACCAAACCAAACATGGGTGAAGCTGATTTGAAACAGTGCATCTTGGAGACCAGCTGCCCTGCACTTAGTGGCAGGAAGGAGTTGTCTTTTTTTCAGCAGAGCTGCTTATAAGAAATTAAAAAATGGAACCTTAGGGCTTTTGAAAAGGAGAATCTTTAGCAAAAAACCTTGAAAAATCTAATTTGCATGAAGAGCATGCAATAACCTTTGCTTTCCAGCAGGAAGATCAGGACAGCCACTAGCCTGAGCATTTTGCTTTCCAGGCATACGATCACCAGGTCACACAAATGTCCCAGTTTTTCTCCTTTGTTCCCCAGCACTCCTCCTTTCTTTCCAAGGAAGATCATAATCTTCTTCCAGTTACCTTGCCGGTTTGATAGCTGTACTTTTTTTCACCCAACACCATGCTAGCTCTGTTCTTAACATTACAGTTGCTACCTCAGGTTTCAACTTTGCTATTGGCTTGACACAAGCTGACAGCCCAAGGTCTTTGAAGAGGTCCTGCTCTGCTGCCCACACACCCTCCAGCAGCATGTTCCCCCTCGCACTGTTGTTAGGCAATTAGCTGTTATGAGTTGTGATTCACCTTGAAAACCCAAGAAACTGACTGCAAAAGCGCAGTAGTTAGAACTGAGTTACAGAAATTCAGAGAGCTCTGGAGATCACAGCCCCGTCACCTGCTCAAAGCAGCACGAACTTCAAAGCTGATCAGGCTGTTCACTGCGTGGCCACTAGTGCTGAGGCAAAGGAACCTGCAGAAAAACGGGTCGTGAGGTCAGTAGGTCAGAGCTAGTTAGGCCGTTAGTGGTGGTACAGATTAAGAACAGCTTTCACCTGTTGTGAAACTGCATCTTCAGGCTAAAACCTAGTCCTGCATTTCTGCTGGTGCAGTCTCTGCGTTCTTGAATGTCTTTCTTGTCATTTGAGAGCACTTGCAGATTTTTTTGTAATGAAACTTTTGGTATAGCTAGGACCTTAAAGAACAGTCGCCAGTATATAAATGACAATGCTTTACATTTGGATGCTTTTTCATAGAGCAAATCCAGCACTATCAGCTTTTTCACAGAAAATCATGAGATGCTCCCTTGCTCTGACCTTTGCGTTGCAATTCGGTGTTACACAACACGACACAGGACAACGGTGTGACAAGGATTAGCCTCTGATGTCCTGTTGCAAATTAATAGGTAGATGAAATTTACTTTAAAATGTTATACCCCCGTTGTCCTCTGAGATGCAAAGTGCAACTCAGTCATGTTGAGACATTGATCAGTAGATGGTAGGTCTCATTCAGGTGCATTGTGCCTGAAGCAGGTTGACCTAGAGTGCCTCTGTACAGAGAAACCAAAGTCCCTTGCTAAGGACAGCTTGTCCTGAGGCTCAGAACAGTTATTTTAACTGCCGTGATCAGTAGGTGCATAGTTAACAATATGTGTGATGACACCCTTTGGGTATTATCCAATGGTCCCTGTGATACTTTGAATTTCCTGAGTGCCCTTTCCCTCAGAATGCCAAAGCACCTGTCAGATACTGGTAAGTATTTAAACCTCTCTTTTTTTCAGAAAGAAAACTGAAGCAGAGATAAACTGAGTGATTCACCAGGGGGTTTCACAGTCTGAGTCTGAAATGTGGCTGAGAATAGAAACGGGGACATTGAGTCCTATTCTGAGCCTTGAAAAAGAGGCTGTGAAATTCTGCTCTTCTTGAAGCTACCCTCTTTTGGACTTTCCTCCGTGCCCTTTCTCCATATTCACTGAATCAATGCAGGATCAGTATTTATTTATTTATGGGAGAATTTATTGAGTGCCATCATGGAAAAATGAGAGGGGCTACGAGCACCTTGAAACAGATATTGGAACTCATTGTTGTTCACTGCCCAGGATGTACCTGAACATTTCTAAAAGCTTGCAAAATAGAATATGGCAAGAGGAAAATACCATGTTCCAAGGCTGTGTAAATACAAAGTCGGGCAGAGACAATAAAATGTGGTACCCAGAAACAGAAGACCAGAGAGAAAGGCTTTCGTCCCCAGGCAGCAGCTGTAACAATACCATGGCAGCACTGCAGTGGTTGTCTCTGAAAGGAAAAAAAGTTACGTTCATTCTAGAATAGATTTTGTTTTGTTTTGACTTGCTGACTACCCGCTTCCCTAAGAAGGAGTGGTAGAGAATTCAATCCCATTCAGGGTGCTAATGGAAAAATCTTAACAGCTGTGAAGGCTCAGGCATGAAATACTCCGTTATTGTGAGACTCTTGGTGTTACACAGACACAAACATCGGTGCAGACAAGCAGAGCTGATGCCACATGTGAAAGGGCAGACTGGTATCGGGGAAATGACTGTGGCAGTCTCTTACGTCTACGTCCTCAAGGTCTCTGGTGACTCTTGGCAAAGTCTTAGCTAAGCGAAGACCCAGAAAGACAGCTTAGACCTGCACTATAAACTCCCACCCACCCTCACCCAGTGCCATTCTGTGGGTCTGGAAATCCGGAAGCAAGATTTTAAATTCATCATGTTTTTTGCTTAAAGCTTTTGGTCTCCACAAATGAACTTGTAAATTCTGCAGGGTCAGGCCTGTACAATGTTGAAAAACTAGTACTGGAATGATCATGATGCTCAAAAGTCTATGCTAGCTGGACCTGGTGCACATTTTAGTTGTGGGAATTTGCTTCAATATTATTCACAGATCAACCCAGAAAAGGCAGGAAACCCTCTGCTGACTCTTTTATAATAAATGCCTTGAAAATATTTAGTATATATGACACCTTATTTCAAGGAGAACTCTGTTTACTCTGAATAGAAGCTGCTTGAATCCTGCTAATGGCTGAACTTGCCCTGGTATGTGTTGAGAGAAGTGGCACTTGATGGGGAAATTCCTTTGCTCTGGCTCACTTCTGAGGGCATCGTTTTTGATGATTTGGCTGCATCTTTGTGATCTGCATTTCTGTACGAAACCTCTTAGCTGGAGTGAACTGGCGAAAGTCCCCAAGTGAAACCATGCAGGAAGGTATTGTCCATGGGCTGCCAGGCACAGGGGGATGAGCCACAGGAGTTTAAAGAATAATGTAAGATCTTGGGGGTGATTGTAGTTAGCATTTCTCCGTTTTAATTTGCTTGTAATTCTCCCAAACTCCAACTCTTTGAAATGAAACTTACCCAAAGGCTATCTTCTTCAGCCTGACACTTACTTGGAAAACTTGAGTAGAAACTTATTTGTCTATCTCAGTGAACAAGGATAAGAAAATTGTCTTGCTTTAGTTACCTTCGTGGCAAGAGCTGCACCAGGGCAGTACAAAAGAGTTTTGGCCCTTCCTAAAGCGTTCAGATTTGGCAGAATTATAAGCACTTGGGGAAAAAAAAATCTGTCTGTACACATTGATTATGTGTGAATTTGCTACAGTTTGGCTCCTCCAAGCTCCTTTCCCTTGTTGCCAGCAGAACTCTTTGGAACGCAGAGACAAAATCCGTTTCTTATCCCCTGCACTGCGTTTCCTCACGGGATGAGCTTGCAGCAGCTTTAAGCCCTTCTGAGTGCAGGGCTGTCACCATCTCCCTTTCTCCTCTCTCTGCCCAGCACAGCAGTGTGTGTAACGGCCTTCCCTCAGTACTTACGGTCACACAGCTAGCGGGAACGAGGGAGGGAACTGAAAACCATCATGGCGTGTGTGTGTTTTGGCTAGTACAGTCTCCTCCTCACCCTGCTGCCTGAACAGCAGTGCTGACAAAAAAGGAGACAGAAGTGTGTGGCCGGAGGGTGGGAGGAAAGGAGAACCAGACCCAGTTCAGATAGGTTTCAACTGTGCCGGAGTCACCCCTGAAATTCTGACTTCTTCCTGTTGCTTTTTCTGCTGCCGGCACGAGAAAGAGAAGCTGGTGCTGTAGGTGTGAAGGTTTCAGCCTTGTTAAGAACCGTGTGGGTGTTAATGTGGGTTCAGCTTAGTGCAGTCTGGGGTGTTTTGTTTTTAATAACTTGTGCAACTGCGTAAAGAAATCTACCTTGAAAGAGCAGTGGAAGACTGGATTCAGAATGGCTGGGCAGGCTGCGTGCTCTTGAACATGTGAAGTGGCATGTAATGCTCAGGAACCTGAAAATTCAGTTCTAAAAATGCCCAGCTGGTCTCCCCAAGTAGTGTAGTCTCTTTTGATCTTTATCTATGGAACTTGGAGGTCTCGGTGTGGTTGGTAACAGCCTGTTACACCTGAGAAGTGTTGTGAGAACAGCTCAGTAAATATCTATGAAGCACTTGGATTGTAAAAATGACTATCAGAAAAAAGACAATTCTATCCAGAACAGGGATTGGAACAGCATATGGATAGTAAAGCTCTGGGCCCCCACTGAGAAATACAGATAAGTCCAAATAATGAATAGCTGCTGGTTTTGATTCCATGCACTGAATGAGGCAAGGATACTTAGCGAGGGGTGGACCAAGATGCCTTAGCAGCAGAGGGGGAAAATTAGGGTTGCACATGTGACTTTCCTTCTGGCATCTCCTGTCTTCTAAATGCTATAAAAGATTCACTGAGGGATTTCTTTGTGTGCAACATAAATATGAAATACAGGAGCAGAGATGTCAAAATTTCTGCGATCTCATTAAGCAAGTAAGATGTTTAACCGCATATTGCACATACATAAGCCATGAGTCACCCTACAAGCATCTCAGATGGCCAACTTGGCACACGCAATTCATATAGGGGAACGCAGCTGGAGCCTTTTTAGTTCTTTAAATAATAAAATTTAAACTGGTTCCATCTCAGTTAAATGTGTACAATTGCTCATTGGATCCATTCCAGCGTTCCCGCACAGTCACTAATGCGTAACATTCACTAACTAATAACATCTGGATAGAGGATAAAAGAAGAACGTCTTGCAAGAGTCTGGGGATGTGTGCAGGAGAAGTGAGGCTTGGGAGGTTGGCTGACTCAGAAAAGAGGGTGCATGTGATTTTCATTAATGGTTTTGGGAAACCACTAGTTCCTATAGTTCAAGATATCTCTATAAACGAAGTAGAGAAAAGGAAAAGATGCTTTCAATTTTGTGGCTGTGGGGCTGCTCTCACACTTGGACCAGTCTGAGGAAACCAAGTAGCATGTCTCCTTATAGAACAATGTGCCACGTACAGGGGCCTTCCTCTGTGCTTCTTATATGGGCAGATTTTCAGGGGGTCTGACAGCAGTTTTGCTAGAGCAACGAAGTATAGATTATTGCCTAAGAATGGAAAAGACTTTCTGTATTAAGCCATAAAATAATAAACATTAGAAAGGGGGCCTACAAGACAGCTGGGAAGGGACTTTTTACAAGGGCTTGTAGTGGCAGGATGGGAGGTGATGGCTTTAAACTGAAGGAGGGGAGATTTAGATTAGACGTAAGGAAGAAGTTTTTCACTCTGAGGGTGGTGAGACCCTGGCACAGGTTGCCCAGAGAAGCTGTGGATGCCCCAACACTGGAGGTGTTCAAGGCCAGGCTGGACAGGGCTTTGAGCAACCTGGTGTAGTGGGAGGTGTCCCTGCCATGGCAGGGGGGTTGGAAATAGATCCCTTCCAACCCAAACCATGCTATGAAAGTTTTAAACCTTTCCTTGCAGCTTTAGGGACAGTACAGCCCACATTACCGTTTGCTGTAGGCTAGGTAATAAAACAGTAATTCCATATTTATCGTGCAACTTGTTATAAAACACTAATAAGCAATACGAAAGCCTGATAGGAAAAGCACAGTGCTGCTGCAGGTAAATGCAAGTGATAGACCCAAACCCTGCTTTACTGTAAATACCCTGGCAGTAAACAGACAACCTCTGCATACAGCGTCCTTTAACTATACCTGCTATAAAAGCAGCATCAAGCAATTTAAACTATTAATGAGTTGAAAATTAAATCTTCATTACTCCTTATCCAGGGGAGTACTGGGAAAAAATAGCCATGAAACCATACAGACCTTAGACTGTTTATAGACACAGTTTTCGTTTGTTCCTTTCCCTTTGTTCCTTCAATAGGCAGTTGAACACTATCTAACTTTCAGCTTCCTCAGCAGACAGTAATGACCTCGAGATGGCCAGCTGTACTGAATTTTGTAAGGGAGTTTCCCTTTTAAAATATTTCCAGTTCCACAGTAATTTAGTGCAATAATCATTCACAGGTATTTGGGCTGTTTTGTTCTAAATTGCTCCAGAAACAACTTAAAAGTAGTGACATGCAGCCGTGTCTGAACACGGGCCAGTCAGTAACTCCAAATACCCTGGAGCAGAACAGCAAACAGACTGCTTCCTGTTCTCAATTCATGCTGGGGTCACAGTGGAAGGGGAAAGTTTGCTGTGTCAATGTGAATCAAATTCACCCCCGAAATACAAGCAGTTGGACTTGACTGCTTTCTTATCTTGTACCTGCCTCCCTCCGTCTGAAATCAGTCACACTGATGAAGCCAAGACTAAGGCAGTAAAGTGACCTGGGGAATTTGCTGCTGGGTCAAGGAGCATCTGTGCTATTCTCTTTGTGAGCGTGTCATCCTTCACTTAAACCGTCCAGCGCTCTCTTTCCTGGATTACCTGGAGCTGTCTGAGTTTGTAAGTTGAGATCCAGACATCAAAGACGTAACGGATTTCCACATTTTCTGCTGACTGCTTTCAGCCAGGATTTTCATACCGCTATCAACCATCCCTTCAAGCTAAAAAAAGTTTTCTGGTTAACAAATAGGTCAAACAACTTGGAGTTGCTGACTATGCTGTTCTAAGCAAAAGTTCTCGTGCTTCCTAAAGTTTTCTTTGCTTCCATTCCTTTTAAGAACACATCTAGTATAAATAAAACTTGGGAGTTGGCTTTGTAGAGCAATCCAGTTGACCGAACTCAGGATTAGATGGGGTAACTGGACACTGGCAGCATACCCAGGGCATCCAAGAGTACCTGGGAAGAGCATGACACGATGTCTTGGTTTTCTTTAATTGACTCAGGATTTTTGTGATCAACTACTATATTTGGGTTTTTTTAACACTGATTTTTCAAGGTATAAATAGGATATAGTTGGGAGATGCTCCATGAGAGAATATTGGTTCAGCTTAATAGGTACAATCAGTGTCTTGTCAAGATGGTGGCAGATGAGAATTTAAGGCTAAACAGAATCTTCAGGATGTATTAGTATGGAAAAGAGTGAATTTCCTGATGCTTGATCCACTTTACTCAGGGATTCATGGGGAAAAAACATAAAAGGGCTTGTTTGAAAATTTATCAAATAGTTGGTGAAGGTTGGTGCTCTGGCTTTGCCAAGAGTAGCAATCTTCCTCCCTGCAGATTAGAATGGTATGAAGAACTTTGACAGTAAGGACAAATGGCTTATATTTGCTGCACCTTAGTTTTGTTTGGGGTTTTTCCTCCCCTTGGTTTCAAAATGTCAGTACACCACTTTTAGGGTGAAATAATACCTTCGAGAGAACAATTACTACTTCATGGAAAGCCTTCCTGGGGATAGGAAAAAGGCGTCCGTTAAAAGTAGTGCTCAAAATCCAAACAAATCCCCCAGTATATTCTGAAAGAGAGTGATGGAAGAACCAAATAGAGTTGACATTTCCATTTCAGCTGTCCTGGGAACCATAAGAATCTTCTACCGGTCGATTACAGCTGCTGGTGGCTGCCAGACTTTGCTGTTCTGTTGAAGAAACTTTCTAATATGGAGTCATTGTGAGGGAGTAATAGGCATGAAAGGGACACTGCCAAGTCCTCGTGTCATTCAGCATGGGATAAAACCAGAAAGATTTAGGAAAGATTTGGAGAGAAGCCGCTTTAATTAATTCTCTTTCCAGCTGCATGATAAGGCAGTTGAAAAGACAGAGAGTGGAAGACATGCCAGCTTCTACTATGACTGGCTATGAAACTGAGACATTGTCTTTTTCACTGCATGTAATCTGGGGTCTATCTATGCTTACTACACTAAAAGAATTTAGTACAAGCATTTGAAAACTTGTTCATGTCCTCACCCTTCCAAGATGCCTGCATCTTTTTTATTGCATCCCTCAGCTCTCTCAGAGAAGAAGTAATCAGTGACAACCAGGAATTTTGACACCTGAAGACATTAAACTTGGTGACAACATTTTAAACAGAACGTTACTGCGTGCATGTGAAAACATCAGCTTTTCTTTTTGGAAAAGTTCTTATTCCATGAGAAAGTTTTCCAAGAGTAAAACTGAGAAGGACCTAATCTGAGAACTGCAACAATTTTGTTCTTTGTTGCCTGACCCAGATTCGTTCATAATTTCATCTGGAATTCATATTGGTTTTTACCATGACGTGCAGGGTTAATGTGTCAGTCCAGCAGCTAAGAAAAAGAACACCACTGTTTGCCTTGTACTTACATAACCCACACCGTGAACTCATTATCAATTTACGACGAAGGTCCAAACTGTAACACGGACGATTTCCTACTCAAACCCAACGTAGGACTCCCCTTCTCATGGCTCATTCTAAACCTTGGCTTTGTACAGCAGTCTCAGGATACGTGGTGAAGTTGCTAAGCGTGATTTTCTAGTAGCATTAGACAGCTCATGGTGAACGGTGGTTGGCAGAGCCTGCAAGGCCCAACACACCTGACATGACAGAGCATACTCTGAAAGAATCTCCTCTGATTCACTGTCATTACCTGCGGGGCCACGGTGACTTGCTGAACACCGGTATAATTACTCTGGAGACCTGTTGCTGTGATGAAACTTAGCAGGGACCAATCCTTTATAACCTGACATTAACAAACCATTACCAGAACCAAAATCTCCTGTCTTTGGGAACCCACACAAGTAGTAACACCTGAGCTGAAAAACTATGCAAGTGAAAAGTGCCAACCGTTGATGCAGCTGGTGAACACTTAGCTGGGCTGCCAGGAGGAAGCCCAACCAAAGAAGTCACTACAGCATGGAGCCGTAAGTGCCAGCTCCAGACACAGCAGAGCACAGAACGCAGCCCATCTCTTGTGCCAGCTGGTCCTTCACCACTCCAGCCACTGTGCACCAGCTCAGTTACCGCTGATGTGACAGGACATTTGCTCAATGCCTTTATTAGGAAGTAGGCTTTCAACTTTGAAGCACGCATTTTCTAATGTTACTTTCTTTTTGACTCTTTCAGCCACCAACAGAAGGTCCACAGAAATTTCCTGCCCTCCAAAGACTATTTCTGAAGTAGAGTTATCAAAAAAGAAAAACATTAAGAAGACTAAAGGTGGAATTAAGGTAGGAGTATCTGTGCTTTCGGGACTTCCCATATTGTGACACAATTCTAAACCATACAAACATAGGCTTACATATTTATACTTGGAATTGGAAAAAAAAATGAACACTTATAAGTGCTATGGTTTTTTTTTTTTACTTCACATTGCAGTTTGAAAGGTGACTCAGATCACGGTTAAAGATTTATGCTCATGTACGTGGAAAACCAAGTTGCACTAAAGTAGAAATCCCAGGATGAAAGGGGAGAGGTGGAGGGAACGTCCAGCAGGAACACATCACAGTGCATTCCAAGTGCCCGTCCTTCCTCAGAGCATATGAACTATTTTGTTTCCAAAACTAGAACCTTATTCCAGTTCCTCCGAAGTTAAGATGTGTTGTGTTCAGGGCTTTACAAAGTTATATTTCTTTCCTCATTTAAGTATCTTCTAAGGGTAGTTTATATGCAAAGGAGGAAAGACTAAACATTTAATACTTTGAAGTCAACCAACCAACCAACCAAGACTTGCACTGTTAGCCGTTGCTGCGTGGGCAGGTAACGTTCAGGGAAATGCATTTTCCTTTGAAGTCTCTAAGATTTGTTGCATTATTACTTCTGCAGCAAGACTCTGTTTAGGACTCTTGGGACATCCTTGTCCTTTCCTCCCTGCTCCCAAGCATTGAAGAGCCCTGCCCTTACAGCGAGGGGCTTTGGCTGGAGCTCTAGAGACTGCCTGGGGTAACAAGCTCTCACAGCTCTCTGGCCCTCCCGGAGTATTTTAAAGCTGGAAACAGAAGAATCCATAAACTTCATTCATCTGCGGTTCTTGCAACTCAGATGAACTGCAGCTGCATCCTGACGCTTTGCATTTGCCCAGGCTAGCTGAAATAGCCACTTTCAGAGACCAGACATCTTTTTTTTTTTTCCTGTCAAATTCAAGCAATGCCTCATTTGCCTCATTTAAAATATCTCGGTTTACAGCATGTAAATATACCTGTCAGGAGCACTACCACTGAAGCTGTATTCTGACTGGTTTGTGCACAGATGTTGTGTAACTTTGCCAACATTCCCTTTAGTTAAAAGTTTACCAAAAATAAGACAGTGCCATTCACTCACAACCTTTTAAATAATAATAATATCCCTTTGCCATAATCTTCTTCCATCTTCCCTGCATCAAGATCTGTATTATTAGCTCTTTAGGGTGACATAGCATGAGAGTGGTTAAAAAATGTGATTCTTGAGAAAGGAAAAAAAAAGAGAGAGCCTTGAATGTGTTGAGGGAAATAATACAACTAACATTAAAAAAGAACGGCAAAGGAAATTGGGATAGTGTGGTAGAGAGGGATGATCTTGGTTTGGCTGCCTCATGGAAGTGTGAGAAAACCAGCGAGTCGCCTTCTTCACCCTGCTCAGCAGTTTGGGGGCAGAAGAGGAAGGGAATAAGCTTTGTCAGCGCATTTCTGGGGGAAAGACATAGCCCAACCTAAAACGGGTTGTCCACCACAGAAGGGAGATGACACACTAGCCCCTGCAGTTGTTAACTCGTTATTTTAAAGGTAATTTTTAAATTAAGCTCTATTTGAGAACATAGCTAATAACAGAGATCACATTTTATGATAAAGGTTCTGGAAAACACCCAGAGTTTAACCCGCTATTATTGAAGTTATTCTTAAAATAAGCATTTTGGACTTTCTGATTTTTAATGAGTAACTCGCAGAACAAAACTCGGATATTAGCACTTCTCACACCAGTAACAACCACACATGGACATTCTACTTTGGCCTAAATATCCAAACAAATGGTTTAATCCTGCTAATGCAGAAATTCCCCACAGACCAGAACTAGCTGGTTTGGGGTTTGATGGTTTGTTTTTTATTTCTGTGGGGATGAGGCAGAGTTACACCGTTTTACCCTGAATTACCCTCAGGACTACCCCCAGTCTTACCCCAAGGCATCCAAAGCTAAAAACATATCGAGTGTCTACCTGGCACGATTCTCTTATTTAACTTCTGATATAATGCATGCTACCTCTACCCAGCTCTTCTGTTACCCATACCCCCGACTTGCTCCTACATCTGACCTTTATTTCCCTAAAATTGAAAAGCAAAAATTAAGCTCAGCTCATTTTCTGAAACGGCCAAAACAGGCTACAACATCAGCGAGAGGCACGGAAGAAACGCTGGTTATCAGCAGGAGCACACAGCTGGTCTCACCTTTGTCTAAACTCACAGAAAGTGGTTTTGGACTTAATCTTATTCTCACCAGTAATGCTGGTAACCCCTCGCGTTCGTCTCCCATAGCTATATGCAACAACATGGTACAAGCTTTCTAAGAACATCCATTAATTCATTTTAAAAATCTACTTCCCAAGACCACAGTGCAAATTATCCCCCTCCTTCCTTCCCTCCCCTTGTTGCTATAAAATTTGTTTGTATTTTATTTGTTCTGGTAATGGTTTGGTGGAGAGTTTATTAACGGATCCCATCATCTCTGCCAACCACTGAAATAATTTATCTATATAGCACGTAAGACGGGCCGCTGCTTTTTTCCCCAGAATCAGCCCTTAAAAACGAAAGTGCTCCGGAGTTTAAAGTCTCCATTGGAATTTAGTCAAACTGCAAACTCAACAGCTGAGTTGTTTCACTGAATTTGAAGAGATTGCCTTTGAGTAAGCCCAAAAAGCTGCAGGTGAAGGAGGAAAAGCCTGCTTAAAACTCGCCTGGAGCACACGAACTGATCCCATTCTGCAAGACTGGACAAGGAAGTACGTTTATCAAAATATTATGTAAAAAGTGCCAGTCCAGCTCAACCTGGGGACAGCCCTTGCACACGCACGCTGTGCTCAGCACCAGAGGGTACCGGCGGCCGCCCGGAACGCTGCTGCTGCTGCAAGGAGACTTCTCAGAGCGCAGGACAGACTCCCAAGAGTTCTCCATACAGCACGGTACAAAGCACCCTGACAAACCAAGATCTCAGAGTTTCAGGAACAGACTGTTAAGCCTGTAATTACCTACCTAAGGAGATCATTCACCTTCTACGGTAGAACATAAAGGCTTTGCCTGGAGTCAGGAATGCCTCCCATGCCACCACTGAGCGAGGACGTAGGGAAACAGAGGGAGGAGGTGTTCTTGATTTCCGACCTGCACATCCAGATTCAATTATTTTAACTTGTCCGGTGACTAACTAAACTACGTAGGATCTGATTTTTATTGTTTTAAAGTTCTGTAAATAAAACCATCAGCAATAGTAAGTAGTCTAACTTCTAACGTGTGCTTTTTCTTCAGATTGAAGTGATGCACGAAGCTAGTCAAGGAGGATCCAGCAGAGTCCTGGTGATGAGTGAAAGCGATGAGAACCTGTCAACGAGGAGGAGGTAAGGCTCCACATCAGCCACTATCTTTTTTTTTTGTTCTTAGACTGCAAATAACTGCATTTATTGGACACTGTCTAGCTCTCTGAAGTTCACTGAGATTAATAGATTAATTAATTAGATATAATCAAGTCACTGAAATGCTTACAGCCATGCGTTTATATACAACCTCTCAGCGGAAAAGCAAACAAGACAGAGCTTTTGTTTCGTGTTGGGAACTGGGGGGTTTTGCAGGTGGTTTTTTTTCCTGGAAGTATGAATTACGTGTCATGATATAAATATTCATTAGATTAAGCCTTGCATATATTCGCAACAAAGCAGTGTCAAAGATCACCTCATTGTGTTCAGGACACACATCTTGGACTATACGCCTCTGAGAAACTTCTGGGTTTCTTTGAACACAAGCAATAATCTTTTCTCCTCTTCTGCAGAGTCTTGAGAAAGAGATTATTAATGATGTATTCTAAACCACCAGACACTTATGTCATTTAGCTTAACGAAAAGTACCAAGCGAGCCCAGTTTAATTTAGGTAAACTGCAGTTTCTAGGCCAAAGGGAGCAATTAAAACAAAAACAAAAAACCCACAACAAAGCCCACCCTGCAAGGAGCCAAACCCCACAGTCCTGCCTGACTTCATTTCCTTTGTTCTCTTCTTCAGGGTGATTTAGATAACTTACACTTACGCCTCTATCTCCCACAGGTACACACTGAAGTTACTCAATGCAAAAGCCTACCTTTCTAATAGCTTGAGACATTATGGTAGACAATCTGGAGACACATAAAAAAATGCAAATTATCACTATCTAAATTTAATTATTCCCTCCGCAAATACTATGACCGGTCTCCAAACCATCAGGTAGCTTTCAAAAGGTGCAAGGTGTGATCTGAAGTACAGCTTATTGAGATAGATACAAATCTCCTGCAGAATAACTGCCTGAAGAGAACATACAAATTTGGAGTTAATATTAACAACAGATGACGCTTCTAGTACCTGGCAGCTTTACGTAACTTCAGACCTAGAAGCTTAGTAAACAGATCTTTGAGCTTTCTCCTTTCTTAAGAACACCAGTTTGGCCATTTGTTCCACAAAAGGTTTGGTTCAAGCTAGAACAGAAAGGGAGCGGGGAGGGAGGGAAGCAGTTTGAAGTCCTCTCCTAAGAGGGAACTCAGAATATCATTTAAAAGCATCAGAGCTGAGCCTGTCAGTGACAAAGAAAGCAACAAGAGATGTTTGCCTTTGTTGTGTCGTTTTGGCTTTTTTAAAAGAAATAATTCTGTTTATTCAAAACAAATTTTACAAAACAATTGTCTTTTTGTGGTACAGAGCAAAAGTTTAAGAATAAATATTGAATACTTTGTATAAAAATTAGTAATATCAAAGGGAAACTGATGCAAACCAAACAAACAGGTAAAAACAATTTTAGCATTAAATACGCTGTGCAACAATGTCAAACTCTTAATGAGGAGTGACCATTCAGGCTGATACAGTTTATTTGTACAAGTAAAACCTGACAGCCCTGCATTGGAGCACCAAGACTATCGTTAAAAAAGGCTCTAGATAAAGGTGTACAAATCTTAAGTCAGTGTTTAGAACCAGAAAATAAGAAGTTTTCTAGCGTCTCCATTTTTTGAAAGGAGTGCCTTCATGCTTTCCTTTTTATTCAACAAGCAACTTCTTTTCACTGCAGCAAAAGAAAATGCATACTACAAACATCAAGGCCCTTTTAAGATTAAGAAACAATCCAAACAAACCTCAAACCCGCTGGAAAATGGAGTATTTCAATGGTCACAAGTGACTTTCAGATAATGGCAAACTACATTTAAGCAGCGGTTTAGATGTTAGCTAGGTCATTACCCTATAGCTCACACTACTTACAACTTACTTTACCTTTGCTTGTATGAGTGAAAACAATAAATCCCAACACATGGTTACACTGGAAGGAATTGTAGCCTTAACAGTCCATTGTGGTTGCACCCTGCATATGAAGACCCTCCTTCCCTCCAGTGGACAGGGTGGCTTTTTCTAGTAGTGCAGTTTTGCTGTGTAGCTTGTTGATTTAAATGGACCACAACTGGTCAGAGACCTGATGAAGCAGCTTTCCTTCAGTACAGAATACTGCTTGCTCTATATGTGCTTTCATTTCTTTGTAATCCAACAGGTTATATAGATCTGCGTTCTGGTTGGTTTTTTTTTTTCCCTTTTAAAACCACACATCGTCAGTACTGTCATCAATGTGTTAAGGCAAGAACAGGAACTGAATTTCTTCTTGCTAAAGCGTAGCTGTTACATTCTTCAATCATTCTGACATTGATAAATGACTTCTTTGTGGGCTCTTTATATACCCAACATTTGGGTCCTGTTAGGATTCTTATTATTTTCCTTCTGGAAAACCAATTACAGAAAGTTCCATATTTCACTTAATTCCAGCAGCAACCTACCATCCATCTGAAACGGCAGCTCAGAGAACAGTCAGCAAGCTCACTCCTGGATTCTGTCCCCACTAACATTAGCCATCCAGACTATTAAAGCCTGCAGCACTCAACGAGCAGCAGCAATTATTTAAACAAAGTTTACTACTTGCAGCTTAAAACTGCCAAGTCCTGCATAGCTGCTCTACAGTGTCAGAAGACACAGATCGAGTACCTCACTGCTCCACACAACTTGAGGCAGAAAAGACTAGTCTTGAACAGAAAGCAAGTAATACTGCTCCTGTAATTAGCACACTTCCAACAGATGCTTGCTAACATTCGAGCTTTTGCATTGTTATTGCTCTGCTGATGAGCCTGACCCATTCCAGCTTTTTTCTGACACTATTCACACTAGAGCTTGTTCCAGCAACCACATCAGTTCACAAGCAGTATCTGACCCCACCTCACGTGGGTTGTGTGTCCATTCCAGGAAGAGGCCTTGGCAATTAGCAACTAAAATATCTGTCCTGAGAGTCCGTGAACACACCGTTGGTGAGCTATACGAGACAAGGCTGCAGACTTCCTAGAACTTTGGTTCTCTAGTAATATGGCACCACAGTACAAGTCAGAATGGCTGAAGCTTGAGCATCGCTAGTTCTGTCCCGATTTACAATGCACAGGTGTCTTCCTCCTCCTCATATTAACATTGAAATATACTCAAGATACAGGGTTTGTGGACAAAAACTACCCTGAAATTTTAAAGACAATTTGTGCTTAAGACTTCAGGAGAAATATTTTAGTGATTCTGTGCACTGAGTTTCTGTGGATCAACACCTCCCTGTCCCTTCACTGTGAAGCTGAACTTAGTGCAGAAAATACCCTCCCTCTTTGTTAGGACAAGCATGAAATTTTGCTTTTTAGTCTTCAACAGCTTCAAATGAGCTGTAAATGACATGCTCGGGGATGTTTCCTTGCTTTTCACCTTTAGAACCATTGGAAAGCAGAAGCATTGTTAAAAGAAAACTCACTTAGTTTGCTTATTAAAGAATAGATTGTTTAAATACACCGCTCCAGTTTTCAGAAGGCAGAGAAAGATTAGCAAAACCAGTTACATGAGTAATAGTTGATTTTTATCCTTTAAAGTTCAGCTCTGAGGTAAAGGGAGCTCCTCTGTTACTTAGAACCACCAAGTCAGAAGGCACTCAAACACTCTTTCCCTCTTTCAAAGATTTAGGGAACTTCAAGAAAAAGATTGTAGCAGGTCTTCACTTCTAGCACTCACTGTCAGTTGTGCAAGTCCAGACTTACTTTCTACAAAGCACTGAGAAATGGCGGATATTTGTAACCAAGTTACATTGCCTTAAACTACTGCAATAGTCACATTCATCAAGTCAGAAGTTCTTTTCCTCGTGTTTTGAAAGGTCTACTCCATTTTGATATAGCAGATTTTATCGTGTGCCTTAGTTAAAAAAACTTAAAGACTGACTGACAAGTTCAAAGTAACTGATGTTTCACCAAGCATTTAAAAGTCTAGAATTAAAGTTCATTATAGTTCATTTAATCTAGATTTGCATCCCTTGAAGAGTGTAAAAAACAAACAAACAAACAGGCTACAATATAAAAAGTTGCAGCACAATAGGAGAGCTATTCCAGTAAGTTCCTGAACAGAATTGGGGACCATCTTCCCCCAACCCCAGCTATTCACATTTAAGTTTCACCTCTTTCCATGTTTATATATATATTTTTTTTGAATAAACAGCTAAAGAGTTGTTGCTCTGTTTTGGCTCAGTGGATCTCCAAGGCAGATATTCAAGTACTAAGAAAACGCAGCTGAACAAGGGTATGTGTCCTCATAGTATAGTTTACAGAGAAGCACAATATTGACTAGTCTGCAGTATATTCTATCCCAAATTCCTGAAGAAAACTTTTTCACTTTGGGATCTGTAGCCTGCTTCCAGAGCTGGTGAAGATCATCTACGTGTCCATGAGATGTCATCATTTTGTTATAAATGCAGGGATGATACGGAGCCTTTCCTTCCCCAGAAAAAAATACATGATATTGTGGCACAATTCCCATTTTATTGGCACAGAGACCCATGAAAACATCATCTATATAAAGACTTGTATTGAGAGTCAACGAAGCCTCATATACTTTAGCTGCTACATCACTTGATATTACATAGGCAGCTCCTGCTGTGTAGTCAGGATAAGAGGGCCACTGGTACATTTCATAGGGAACATAGTATTTGCTACTCTTGTCTCTTACGGGAGGGGATCCACGATGGACACGGCCAATCCAGAGATCTTGAACACCCATTTGTGCTAGACCTTGGAGATAAGCAACAAGGTTTGGCATATGGATAAATATATCATCATCTGCAGACATAATGAACCTGGCGTGAGGACAGTAGGCATTCACCCAGCTAAACTGCAAAAGCAATTTCAGAGTAAGATTGTGAAAAGTATCCAAGAAGTCTTGCTGAATCAAATCATTGTATTTTTGGTCTTCCAGCTGAAGTTCTCTTTGCAGCTGTGTTTGATCGCTTGGTTGTCCTAAAGCAAAAAGAGTTTTAATGTTTGCATTAAGTTGAGAACGAACGTACTTCTCATTACCCCAAGTCTGTCTAATTGCATCCCTCCGATGACGGTTTTCGGGAGAAGTCTTCACAAACAACAGGAGAAGGACATCCTGCTGCTGACATTTCTCTTTATGGTTGATCAAGTACTGGTAGCTTGCTATTCTGTCCAAGTTATCCCTGTGGATAGACAGGCTGTCATTCACAAAATGGTAGCTATTGATGAGGTATCTGTATGAATAGGACTTCATATGGCTCACAATGTGGTTATCAAATGGTCCCCAAAAGATCATGAGACACAGTATGAAGCAAGTGGCAAAGATCTGCAAAAAATGGCATTTTCTGACTCTTCTGGGACTAACAAACATTCTGATGCAGTTTCTGTAATCCTTACTCAGTGTTTCTACAGCGCCTGTGTTTTAGTTTAAGAGCAGTGTCACCCCTTCAAGGCAAGTGTCCGTTGTAAGGCATGTTCTCTTTGATTCCGTATCCTTTCGTTCAGCTCTGTTCACAGATTTCACAAGTCATCTTTCTCAAAAAACGTTTCTCTTTGATTGAAAGAATGCAGACAGTTTTGAGAGATGAGACTTGAAGATTAGTATGTTCCTTTGGGGGCATCTTGAAGCAAACGCTACAGTTCCAAATCAGGCCTTCTCACGTGTTTCTTTCCTTCATGCAGATGAATACCTACCAGTTGAGGAGGGGAGAAAAGTTTTAGTGAGCTGTTAAGACACCTGGGTTTAGGTTTGGTCATGGAAATGAGTTGACTACTCAGAGACACCCCAGCACCCCTCACCCCCCAAAAAAACCTGGCAGCAACTTGGGTGTCACTGTCCCAGAGCAAGCTTGAGGGCGGCTAGCGAAGGACACAGAGGCTTCAGTTCTGACACCAGCAACTCCTTCTTGGAAAAACCCACTGCCGTTCACCAACGGATGACAACGTTTTGTTTCAATTCTTTTAAGCCGGCAGGGAAGCCACTGCCTGCAAACGACCGAGTTTTCAAGCTGTCTTTGGGTGGCCTGTTAAAGAGCCGGCCCCAGCGGTGCCCCACGGCTGCTCCCGGCTGTGGCAGTGCCAGGCCGCACAACGGCCCGAGCCCCGAACAGGCCGGGGGTCCCCGAACAGGCTCCCTGACAGAAGGGCCCGGAGCCGCCTGGAAAGGAGGCGAGCAAGGCAGCCCCCGCCCCGGTCTGACCGAGCACAGCCCCCTCAGCCCAGCTCCTCACGGGGCTGCAGCCTGTGCCGTCTCCGTGCGTCCCCTGGCCCCGAGGGCTCCTTCCGTGGCCTCCTTGCCCAGCACCTTCCCGACCCCAGGGGCAGAGGGAAGCAGCCGTCTGACTTCCACAGCCAAGCCTGAGGTTGGCTGAAAAGTGCCACCAGGTACAACCGTAGCCGTGGTCACCCCACAGCTCTGCACTGAGGCTGCAGGTAGAGGCGGTTTGTAACCCAAGCTATGGCCAAGAGGCAGGTTCCGTAGCAACCCACACCAGACACCGCTACAGAACAAGGCCCCTCTGCCACCGACACACCGATTCGGGCCAGGCAGCACTGCCCTCTCTGCTACCAATAAGTGTTTCAGTGAAGATAAGAATCCAAAGCAGAAAGAGCCACCCAAGTCCAGCCTTCTCACCCTCAGTTTGCAAAATTAAGTTACTGTAACCAGAACTCTCCTTCCTATCTAACAAGCAAGAACAGCCTAAAGTAGCAGCTACTTGTTCATCCCCTAAAAATCCCAAAACCAGAGCGAGCTCTCTGTCAAGCAAGAAGTGTAGGACTAGCACCATAAGGTGTGGCACCTCACAAGCACTTCCTCCATGGGAGCACAACTCCTGAAGAAAGACAACACAAGCAAACGCTCTGTAAGTTACATGCAACACAGATGTTTTGAAATTGCTTTACCCATTTGAGGCAATTGAGGTCTTGCAACTAGATGGCATGATAAGAAGGCAACAGATGAGACAGAGATAAGAAAACCCAGAGCAATCTTGTGGTGTCATTATCTACTGCAGGAAGGGGACTGGCTGCTCAAAATGGAAACCGTGCAGTGGTGCCGTTGAGGCTTGCAGATTGTACTGCAGAACAGAAGAGCTGTATGGGCAGTTCAGTGAATAAAATTCAGTCAGCACTTTTTATAGTATCAGTTTAAACCCTTTTTATTTGGGAAACGTGAAGTCAAACAATGCATCTCAGAGTTATAAACTCAGCAGCTTTACAAAAGAACGCTATTGCAAAGCTTACTCTTGTTTCAGATGAAGCACAGATGCAGACAAACTGGAGTGTTACAGAAATTCAGACATTTGATAGCTCCTTTTGGAGGAGCGGCTCTGAAGATACTACTTCCAAGGAGTGAGGCTAAGTTCTGGTTTTCCTCTCTCAACCTAGATACTTATTTGTGCGCTTTTCCAAAAATCCGTACTCTGCGTGATGTTGACCAGTTAGCACAAATGCTACGGCACCATCTCCCCTATTCAGTTTACAGAGTCAAAAAGCCGAGGTGGTCAGGTTGCCCACTGCCATCGTGATAGCTTAAAAGCAGCTGAATGACTTTTCTGAGAGGAAAGGGAGCACGAGGCAACCTATTTACCCACTTGAAGCAAAGTTTACCTTTCTAAACACAGGAATTTTAGTCAGAAAATACAACTTTTTTTGGATTACATTAGAATAACGTGTTTTGCCAACAGTTTGCAATTGCCCATGTCATCTGGTAGAAGGAGACAACAGTCAACACCACGAACACCAAGTGACAAAGATCACTGAAGACTAGCAGTGAAACTAACCTACTTGACAGTTATTACCACTAGGGAATAATAAAAGCTCCCAGAAAAAGAAAAAAAAACACAACACACACAAAAACCCAAACTCATACAACAGAAGTCACTGTGGAAACACCTTTAATTATGGACCAGATAGCAGGAGACAAGAGATGTGCATGGACTAAATTTTCTGCTCCCTAGCACCCTTCTCCCCACTCCAGAAGTCAGAGATGCTGGAAAGAAAAGGTGAGCTTTTCCTTGAAGGAAAAACAAGCCGTAAGATGAACAGACTAAAGGATGGAACAGTCTAGCCTGCAATTTCCTTGATCTAGTTCAGGGGAATTAGATCAGCCTTTAGTAGACAGAAGTTGCTCAGAATCCTCCTCAGAAACAGAACCCTCAGGTAAAACTTTAAAATGAAGTTGCAGATGTGCAATATTGATGACATTTAAGGAGGCCTACACCTATCCCCCCATCTCCCTCCAAAAACGCCTGGAGACTTGCATTGCACAAGTAGAGTCTCTTTCACTTTCAAGATTTTTTTTTAGCCCATTTGCAACACCCATCCTCTGGGCTTAGTCATGCTTTCCTTCCCTCCTTAACAGGAGAACAGGTTGAGTCATCACAGGAGCTAGTCACTGCCTACTGATTCTCATAATTCTGAGAAAAGAAAGCAACAAAACAAACAACACACCAACATGTTCTCCCTAGCAAGAGGGAATATCATGACACAGAGATAAAACCACGCTTGACAGTCATTCTGCTGACCATACTTCAGGTGTTTTGCCTCTTGGTGTGAATTTTCTTACTTGTGGCCTGGAAGCTTTAGATCCATTCTGAGATTAGAGAGAGACTGGGAGAATCAAGCACCCATACACAGTCCCTGGAGCTGCCTTCCTTTCCAGTAGATTTGAGATTCAGAACTGCAGTGAGTCTTCACCCAGCTGCAAGTACTGCAACCTTTTTTCTCCCTGAAGCAATCCTACCCTTCCTAAAGGGGTTTGATATTTAACCCTTCAGCAGTTTTGCAAGCGTGGCTCATCTGAAGGTAGCAACTGTTTACAATTCTGTGTTTTGCATTCGGTTTGTATTCTGGGATGAAAGTGGAGCTAGCATAGTTTGTTATTCAAACCTGATAGTTTATGAAGTGACTGCTGTGGAAAAGAGATCCTTAGAGAGAAACTTTAAATGTCCAGAGTATGTGAAAAAAAGTCAGCATCAATGTTCAGATCGAAGCAGAACAGTTTTGGAATGTCCACTGAGGAGAGATGGACGAGAGAGACCCTAAAGAAACAACAGAGGCACCTCAGACATGAAAGACCAGAGAGACAGACCCTCCTAGGAAGAACCATGAAGAGAGAACATTCACACAAAAGACACTCCAACATGGAGAATTTTTCCAGCTGCTACCACCCTGCTAAAAACCTAAACCCAAGAGAGACCAGCTAAGCCTGCCCAGAGAGAACAAAACTCCCTGCTACAGATTTTCTCATACAGTACAATACACAGGGCTTCAGTTAATAGCTTCCACAGAATCATTTAGGTTGGAAAAGACCTTTAAGATCATCCAGTCCAGCCCTAACCCTACTCTACCAAGTCTGCTGCCAAACCACGTCCCTGAGCAGCACATCCAGGGATGGCGATTCAACCGCCTCCCCAGGCAGCCTGTTCCAGTGCCCAACAACCCTTTCGGTGAAAAACTTTTCCTGCTGTCGAACCTAAACCTTCCCTGGCACAACTTGAGACTGTTTCCTCTTGCCTTATCACTTGTTACTTGTGAGAAGAGACCAGCATGCACCTCCCTACAACCTCCTTTACACTTTGATATACCACATCCTTGCATAACGTCTATTTTAGCACAGAAGACAAAGATCATAACGTCTAGTTATTTTTCACTCCTTCTGCCTAGGACAGAAAGTGAGTTTAGATCATAAGTAGCTTTCCAAGCAATGCAGGATATTTCAGGAAACACTATTTTAAATAGAACCATTTTTTACTATCAACTTGTAGCAACTGTCCCTTTCATATCAACAACTCTTGGATGAAGAGCATTCAGAAGATCTACAAGAAAGAGCATCTCAAGCATGACCTAGTTGCGAACAGAAGTAATCTGAAGAGCTGCTGATCTCTATGTCCATGTCTTGTTCTTGGCTGTGCCAAAGAGCCACTTAGTTTAAGAGTGCAGATCCATGTGATGGTTGAGCTGAACCAAAAGCTTACTGCTGCCAGCTGGGGACAGCCTTAGACTCCCTCTTCCCCCAACCTTGCCCTCTCATCCTCACCACAGACCTTCCACTGCTTGCAACGGCTCTGGAACTTATATAGGTGCTGAACAAGCCAAATTAAGCTCCCCCAAACTCCCCACAAAAAAAATCAACCTGCTCTAACCTTGAAGGAAGTATCAGCAAGTGGTTAGTTCAGGTCAAGCTGTATCTAGAGCCTAACCCAAGTGCACAACAGGACTCCAAGGGTTGCTTCTGTAGACCCAGATGTAACACAGGTTGTTTCTAAAGCTTTCAGTCTTTTCAATTCTATGGCTACTACCAGGCTCTGTGTTACTACAGACAACTTGAGACCATAAATCCTGTTCTAGGGCTTCAAGTCAGGATAGTCCTGTAGCAGGAGCTACTCCAGATTGGCGTGTTTGACAGCGGAGTGGGATGTCCAGGTTAGAAGGCATATTGCAGAGATGCTCCATCCTGCTGGAAGACTTGTCACATGGACCTAAGTTGCAACACCACTTCTACAGCACTAAAGAAATGAGCCCAACCCCAGAGGTGATAGAAGCAGATGTGCTGCAGTTAGAGCTGCAGGAACTAGATTAGCAGTGCCTGGATTTAAATTCAGAGAGATTGGTCAAGCCTAGTGTAACGAGGAGACAGTCCTGTAAAGAACCGGTTGGATTTTCTTGAAGATTTCAGGATCTGTTTAGAAAGTATCTATGGGGTTCAAGGAATACATTTTGGCACGTTTCAGAGTTTTGTTTAAGTAGACTTTTAAAACTTCTTTGCAATGTTTGGTTTCTGAGCAATTTAAACAGTTCTAATTCCTATGAAATCGAACTTCTCCATCCCCAGCAGTACCGATTTACACACTGCTTACACCAAAGAAACTCTATTCAAATTAACACATCAAAAAGCCCTCAAAACACAAAATTACACGTTTATCAAGATTTTCCCTTCCGAGTAATTAAAGGGTAAGAAAGCACGAGTTCCAGTTAACGGGAACAAAGCCTGAACGGACGTTGCTGCTTAGAGCTTTAGCTACAAGATTATGTAACCCAGGTTCCTCTTACCATCCTTCTGTGGCTGACATGTCTTCACAAGTCATGCTGCCATCTCTACCCTGGCCTACATCCTCCGTCACTTCCCAATATTTGAACAACTCCTACATTAAGAAGTTGCTTTGAAACTTATCTTTAAGTTCCTTTTATATATGAGCTCTATCACAAAAGAAAACCGAACAGAAACACCGAGCATGACACACCTCTGACAATTCCAGGATTTCCTGCCATAGTGACGGAAGGTCACTTTAAGGAACAGAGTTGCACTAAGGTACTTAGCCAAGCCTTTCTTCCTACATAGTTTGCGAGCACCAGGGTGGAAAGAAAGCAGAAGCACACAGCCTGCAGAGACACTAATTTCAAGTGATATCAAAACTCTCACTGTTACACCTTGTTACGTACAAAACCAGTGAGAAATGGAAGTCAGTTTGGACAGGTATCCTGTAGGAAAATATGGTGACGATGACAATGGGATTAACAAAAGGAAACAGTCTAGTGCTATGAAGATCTATGAAAAGTTTAGAGTCAGGTCATGGATGTTGCATCAATGAGGAACACTAATGCAGGCATGACTGACGGTAGCTTTGAAAATTTTGTTTCAAGAACATTTAACCTGTCTTCTGCAATCTTAAGAAGTAAGTCTTGCCTGCAAGTTCTGTAGTTTGCTTGCAACTTGCAGTCAGGGCATTGTTTCCTGGGATGGTGGAATCAGTATTATTAGACAGTTTTTTGTGCGTGCATTGAGGCCTTCTCAGATTGAACAGACACCCCATTTTCAGAAGGTGAATGTCCAACACCTTCCAAAACATGAATTCCTTAAATGATTCTGAAGTGGCTCAGTCAAAAGCAATCCCCTTATGAAAGACAACGTGCACTGAAGTACAGCACTTCCTCCAGGGGAGCTCAGTATCACAAATAACTACAGCAGCGTGTAGAAAAATGAGATGTTGAAAGCTGTAACCACTTGCTGCTTCTCACTGATGTGTAACGCTTGTAAGTGCTGGAGCAACCTCTGAAGCGTTGGTTGGCAGAGAAACTCAAAGGATGGCAGAGCATTAGATAGCAACTGAGTGAAGCATTTCAACTCCTTCAGGGCTGGAAGCAGGAACAGGTTGTAAATGCTGAACGCTGCCAGGAATCAGCCAACTGCCAGTGGGGATTTGGTTTCTAGAGAGGTTTTGCACTTGCTGTAACGGTTGGATGGAAAGAGAGTGATTTTCTTCCGTTTCCTGTAAAACGAGCAGCAAGCTTCCCAGCTGCTCCAGCCAGATCTAAATGGAGACACATCCCAGAACGGACAGACTTGCCGCGTTAAGTTGCTTTCATCAGGATCAGTTCCCTGGAACAGCTACCATGCAAGCAGCAGGAGGGGAGCAGGACCACACCTCTCAAGCACCAGTCTACATTCAGGCTGTAGTTTTCAGTTGCTTTAACCTGCTCTATCCACTGCAGAGTCTTCCCCACGCAAGCCAGAAGGGAGGACTGTGTTTTCCCGCATGAAACCCTCGGAAATATGAGTCATTCAAGGGATTTTGCATAAAACGTGCAAGCACCAACATGAAATTCTTTGCTTTGTGTGCAGCTATTGGGTGAAAAAGCCGGTTCTTTGTACCGACAGTAAGGATAGTATTCTGGACTTTCGGAGTCTGGCAGTAACTCTGAAAAATGGGTCATTTTTCACAGCAAGTCAGAGCTCTAAGACACAGCTACAAAAGCCATAATGGTATCTATGGTACAGCTCAGCGCATCCGTCTTGGCAGATGCCAGTGATGAGCTCTAATGCCACACAGAAAAGCAGCCTGCATTTACGGAAGTTCACTTCTACAGTGCCGGTATTTAGAGACGTGCCAGATCCATACACATCCCTTTCAACGCCCAGGGACCAAGGCAAAAACACGCAGCAAAGGGGCAGAGCACATGAACTGCTGGTGCTCCTCCATCAGGGGTGGGTGGCAGAGCTTAAGCATCAAGCCCAGCACTAGGCTTTCTGCTGCAGAGGGAGACTTCAGTCAGCACATTTTATAGCCTCTAGAAAACTCCCTGCTAATTTCACAGTGGATCACTTCTGTTGGTATTTGGAACCTTATCTGGAAGCTTCTGGACAAGTGGTGTAAAGAATTTTCTAGCGAGTATATAATCTCAGAAAATGATAAATCCGCCTTGCCTGCAGAAGTGGGCGGGGGCCACAAAAGGCATTACAAAAAAGGGCTGCCTTGCCACTGCTTTCTATCCTAGATGAGTGTTTTCACCCCTTTACAAAAGTGTATTTCAGACAGTCGTGCAGGAAGGACATCCCATTACACATGGCAAGCTCTGAGCTGAAGGGTGACTGAAAGTGAAGGTTGAAGAAATCAGGTTTCCCCATACTAGAGAAAGCAATTGTGAACCATCAAGCAGTTACGGATCCAGTGCAGAGCTCAACACTGGAAGACAAGAGAACACAAATTCTCTAATTACGCATTGGTGCTGAATCCCTGTTTCAGGGCATGTTAAAGTTGAAGAGCTATCAGTAATTCTTTCTGCTGCTCATTTTAATCTTTCAGTTAGACTAGCGATGATAAAACATGTTGGAATTAGAAAGTCAAGTCAAGTACTGGTTAACTTATGGGGGAACAGGAATTGGAGAGGTTTTTTTTTAACGTTCTATTAGACTAGTTCTCTCCTGTTCAGATTTAAGCTTGCATAGGTCAGAGATACATGAACTCACAGTGGAGTATCATCCCATCTAGACTTCCCAAATCACCTCGGCTGCATCAACTTGCCTCCCTCTCGAGCATGGCTCGTTAACCTTAGCCAAGTGTCACGCTGACTTACCATCCAGACACCATTTGTGCTCTGTACACAGCAGAGACCTGCTTCACCCCATTCTGCATCTAATGTTTTCCTCCAGTAGTTTACGCTCCCCAATGTGCCAGTAGAGCCCTAGGAGACAAGTCTGCAGGTTTGTCTACCTACAAACCACCTACACAAAAGTTTGAGGAAGCTGGGCTGCAGAGCAGCAGTGCTGGTTCCCGTCCTAGTGGTACCTGGTCAGTGAGAACCAGCATCACTTTTGTTAAAAACCCTCCCACTTAAATGACCCAACTCATGTAGTCAGAAACATGACTGGTTTGCAGCTCTTTATAGGCACTGTAGAAGTTAAGGAGCAAATCAGGTCCCAGTCCTCTGCACAGGAATCCTAGACAGTACAGACTACTTTCTTTGTCACCAGGGAAGTGTATCCAGGCCTTCAGTCTCAAGGCCATGCTCTCCCCACCACATAAACACACCCAGCAAGCACAAGGTCTAAGCACTAGGCTGCAACCACCATGCAGAGATGTACCTCAGGCAAAGCACACACCTACACACAAAGGTCTCCCAGTGATTTCAGACGGTCCTCTTAAAGCAACTGTAGGATCAGCCTAGAAAAGAAGCAGCTCTAGGGAGAAAACCAATACTTCCATCAACATCTAGGAAAGCATGTGCACATCAATTTAGAAGACGAGCTTTCTGATGAGTAAAAAAAAAAAAATCACGAAGAAGAGAATCTCTTGAAGATGACCCCCTGAATGGCTCATCACCTCTACAAACGTAGCAGGCCTGCCATTGCCCCAGTGCTTCAAAGCCCTCCTCCTGACATCACCAAGAGCAAATACTGCTTAAGCCACTTTCATCTTTCCTTACACCCAGAGATCTTCAAGCGCTTAAGAACATACAGTCACTCTGCTCTGCTCCCTTGGCCCTCAACACAGCCGTGCCTTGTTCACTCTCACCCCCTCCTGTTCACTGCTGTGCACAGCTGCCAGCAGCTCTTCAGCTGAAAAAGAGAAATGTTGTGTTCTACTTGAGGCCCACGGAAGAGGAGAGTTATTAATGACCCTGTCGGGCTCTTGGATAATCTCATCTAGTGGACTGTCTTCTTTTATTAGTAGGAAATTACTCTATTTGCATCAAGTGAGCAGCCTATCTGGCCACGTAGTCTCTTCTTATTTAGCATTTGTACTTTTTTCTTAACAGATTAACTCCCAGCTGGGGTAGCTCAGCGCTGATTTGCTGAACCTGATAAACATGCTAGAGGCATTAAGAGGTACTTGTAGTTTGAGTAAAGTCAAGCTCCTACCAAACCAACAGATACCCTCCAAACCTGCCGGGATTGTGCTCTCCAATCTCTATCAAAAGATACCACTGATTCTTGGGAGTCATCGTCAGTTTGGGGAGAGGGTTAAAGAAAACAGCAAATAAAGTTTTGCTGAAGCTAAGCATGCTGGAAGAGCCGGCCACTAAAAGGACTAAAGGGGAGAACGTTTTCTATCAGCAGCTATTGCAAATGGAGAAGTCACCCCTGTTTTAGCACTTCCACAAGACCTGGATTCACCCGGCTAGCGAAACCTTTTCCGTTAGTTCAGCAGTGAAAGGTTCAGCTAAGGTCTATTTCAACTATTTTATGACTACTTAAGTTTCCAGGCTTTAATGTCATTTTCACATTTTAAATAGTTTAAGACAGTCAAATACTTCACATGAAAACTTTCACATCAAAAGCAGTTGGTTCTTTCAGATGCTCCTACACACGTTGGGGGTCTCTCTGGCTTGCTTGAAAAAAGCTCGAAGACAGAAACATCCCAGATTTTATGATAAAGTGGATCGAGAACCACCTCAGCATATACAAAGGAGCTGCAGACTGGCTGGAATTATAGCGGTGCAAGGCTTTGTTCAAGCCTGTCTGCAAACTGGGTGGGATGAATTCCACCTCTCCTACTTCTGCGGGAACCAAGGAGAATTTTGGCCTTTTATACAGCCTCTTCTGCAATGCACCAGGTCCAGGGATTGAACAGGAGACACTCACCTGCTTATTGTTGTTATGAACCTCAGGGAGCAGGAGCAGCCCAGGCTCACGGCAGAGAAGTGGCAAGAACCAACACCCGGCACATACACTGGTGAGAAACAGGACAATGCAGTCAAGCTGTAGCAACTTCAGCGTCCTGCAGTCTCCAGCTTACAGCAAGTGAAGTGCCCTCAACTGAGAGCTGCTAACAAGTCACTGGCCAGAACAAGCCACAGAAGAGAGGACTAAAAGAATTCCTCAGGCCTAGCTTGGAGATTCAAATCAGATAAGAAAAGTCAAACAAAGGAGCTGCGAAACACTCCCAACGTGTTTAATAGCACTGAGACTTCTCCAAGACTACAGTCTTTGTAAATCAAATGAAGGAACTCAGACATTTGCATTTAACCAGAAGTACTTGTCTGTGCATAGGAGAAATGGACAGTGGTCACGCTATTTAATAACAAGAGCCGGTAAAAATAATATTTAGATACATAAAGAAAAATATGTGTCTGTTAGATGCATGTGTGTATATATACACACAAACTTCTAAGCAAAACTGAAGTAAGGCCAAGAACATAACTGAACTACACACAGCACCGGACTAAGAACTGCTGTGAGGACAGTTTAGTGCCACAGAGTTGAGTAGAAACTACAAATGGAATTTGTTGGGAGACAGACCACAAAACACCACTCCGTGGATTCTAGGAGGAAGACACAAAGATGGGAGCAAAAGCTTACAAGACAGGGATGACTTAAGGCAGAAGGAAAACCAAAGATATCCATTAAAGACGCCTGATCATTCTGGAAAGTCAGCTTTGAGAACACTGCAACAGAACATCTGTACTTGCAGTTACCACAGGACTTTACGCAGGTCTCACGGACAAAGCAGCTAAAAGCTCAGAAGAGAATTAGTCATAAGTATGGCACCTTTGCCACCCCTACTGCCCACTATAAGGGTTTCCTACTAAAAATGTAGTGAATAAATGGTTTATTGCAAAGTCAGGAAAGCTACAAGGAAGCTCTGTGAAAGCACTTTGTCTAACAATAAAACACATGGATGGCGCAGAGCGTAACAGCGCAGAGCGAAAGGCTGATCTTCCTTTAGTTAACCAAGTCAAGCAGAAGAAAATCTATCTGTCCTCAGACTTTCATATTCCATGGAAAAACACAACTAACGGTGGTGGCGGGGGTTGTGGTGATGTGTAGTGACCAGTTTAAAGAACGAAAAGCTGTAAGCTTCATGCCCTAAGACAAAAGGCCAGTTTAGGTCCATTAGCACAAGCCTCTTCAGGTCTTAGCAGAAGTGAAACTGGAAGAAAGGAAAAGTCTCAGGATGCAGCCGAAGAAATGTGAGTAGAAAGTGACTTATGTGGGCCAGTAGCTAAAACCAAAATCCTTTCTTTTGCCAATACATCCCAAAGCACCTCCAACAATATGATCTGTGTTGACAAAAAGAGTTCTTTATTTCAAAGTGGCTGCATCTGAGTTGGTGAGGTTGAGTTGCTGCACCGAAAGGTGACAGCGTACCTTTGGGGCATGGCAGCATTCCTGCAAGTTTTGAGTGACCAACCACCTTTTATTCAAGGAAGACCAGAGCCAAGCTTGACCTCATGAAACTGGTTTGCAGGAAGCAAACCTGCTCTGTGCTACAAGGCAGGAACTCCTACAGCAGTATGTAGACATATGTACCTCTTCAAACTGTCCTTCAAACTAAGTAGCTTTCGCTTACAACATTCCCTTCTTTCAAGGGCATCTGTCCACAGGTTGTGTAAGCAGTCTTGGGATCTGCTGGATTTTCTCAGCTATCTGAGCGTGTAGCGGCAGCATCTCCAAGCCACAATCCCATCTAAGTTGAAGATCAGACTATGCAACCACCCAAGCAACAGGTAAACTTCAGGACTGGTACAGGTGCATTCTAAAAAGCTGCAATTCCAAAGCAAAGGGGCTGCTTCATCATCCTATTTCCATATGTTGTGGTGGTTTCCCCATTGACTACAGAATTGAAGTCAAGAGTAATCTTTCAAAGAGCTTTTCATACCATTCTCCACCCCTCTTGCTACCAAGGGCAAATGTCCTATTCACAAAACTTATGGAAGAGGGGAAACTGCCTCTCAAGAGTCCGTGACTATTATGTCAGTCTTTGAAGACTCAGGAATGCAAGAACTCAGTTCAGGACCACAATTTCCCAAACACTGCAAAGACTCCAAATACCCAACGTCTCCTGTATCAGTGGTTTCCACCCTGCTGTCACTCCTGGCCAGCCTGACAGAGGTGGACCACGCTGCTTCCCACTGGAGTTTAAAGATTAGTTATTACTGAAGCCTGCCAAATACTTAGCCACACTCAACATGTACATATCCGAGGAAGGTACTTTACAAAACTCCGCAAGCACCACAAGGAAGGAAGAGCGTGTAGCGCAGTGCTAATCCATAATTCCTGCTTCCCTCCACCACTTTCCGCCAGTTCCAAGGCACAGCAGACCTGCTGCAGCAGCAGCAAAAACCACAGCGAGTTTTCCCAACAATGAAAACCCTTCAGTACTTTGCATTTTTAGCAAGCAACACCTTCAAGTTAAAGGACTACCTAGACCATTCTTCAGGCATAGACTGAGACCCACGGGAGAGGAGACAATGCTTAGTACGTCCTAGATGCTGTCTCACTGCAGGCACAGCGTTACACAGAACACGAGCCACTGGCATTTCAAACCAGAAGCTGTGACTTGCAGGGTTTTCCTACAGGCTTCTCCCGGATCCACAGGTGAATTACCATTCCTAGCTTCACTACTCGCTGCTCCAGTTTGGCCAGATGTCAGAGCGACCGTCCCAACGACCGCTTTGGGCAGCGTCAGCAACCGGTTTGTGTCTCAGTAACTTGGGATCTTAGAGAAGGCAGCAAGTGATAAAGTTTTGATGCACTCCGTGGAATACAGCTAGTGAGCAGAGGCTGCTGTTCCCTTTCTAAGCAGAAACAAAAAAAATAACAAACCCCAAAACCTCGCCAGTGGCAAAAGCTGCATTTGCACCGAGATAATACCTATCTGTACGCAACAGATGGTGGCTTCTATTAAAGCAGTCGTGTGCAGAACAATCAGCAACTTCTACAATACCGGAACAACACCCAGCTCTATGTGACGGTCCAGCCTTCTAGAATACTGCTAGAATATTCCATGGCTGTTGTTATCGACAGTGATTTAATGTCTCCTGCCCTGCTCAACAGGAAAAAAAGCTGACATTTATCCTCTCCTAGGATACAACCATTTTCGCTTTCGAAAAATAACCTTTCCCTGTACTGATCCCACCCTCTTCCCTTTCCAGCTGCTAGGAGAGCTGCAAGAATCGGGGATAGCTGAGCACAAGACGGCGTCCTGCAAAACAGATTTCAACAGCAGCCCTGGCAGTTTCAACACGACTGCTGCGAGGTCCTCGGGCACAAGCCTGGGCAGTGGCTGGCTGAGGATGCTGCAGCCCAGGAGAGCAGCACGTACCGACCCCCCCGGCTTGGCAAAGCCCGAGCCGAGTTACGGCCCTTTTGCCATCACTGCCTCGCACTTCATTCCGTCGCTTACGTGGGAGCAAAGCCGCTCTCCCATCCCCGGACACTCCACGCTTGCCCAGAGCAGTGAAAGCTCCTCGAAGCCCGCGTGTTTCCTGCGCTTCCCACAGCCAAGGGTGCGACTCACCCCGGTCCCCCCTCCCCGCGGCGCCGGGAGCATCCCAAGCTCTCCCGAAAGCCTTGGAAACCCAGGAGGCTGGAGAAAGCTGGGAAGCTGCCACCGGGGCGGGCTGGAGGCGCTCCCGAAACCAGCGTCGACCGATCGTTGTCTGCGGCACCACCCCCAGCCCCGGGGCATCCGCCGAGCCCGGCATGGGCGGGGGAGAGCGAGCAGCCTTCGGCCATGCGGCTGCGGGCACCTCTTCGGGGGAACAAAGGAGGGGCCCGGCCCTGCCCTTCCCTTCCTTTCCTTTCCTTTCCCTTCCCTTCCCAGCTCCCCGCCGGCCTGCCCCGTCCGCACACCGGCCAGGAGCGCAGACCACACACACCCCCCCCCACCACCAAAAAAAGTCCTTTTTTAGCTTCGCTTAGCGCAAACGCGCTTTGTGAACGCGTTCAGCATCTCCCCCCTTTCTCCTACCGCGTTTTCTCAAGCCGTTCTCCCCCACAGCGGTTCGGGAGAGGGTCCAGCCCCAGCCCGGCTCCCACCGGGGGAGGGCTCCCGGCGCTAATGAGGGTGTTAATGAGAGCCCCGGGAGCGGGACGGGGCCGCGTCCCCGTGTTGCAAGCCAGGGCTGAGCGGAGGAAAAAAATCCGAGCCGGATTTGCGAGTTTCTTGGGTGGGAACAGTTACGGAAGATTTAAAAAAAAAAAAAAAAAAGTTTTCCTGTAGTAAAAAATAGCTTGGAGAAGTAGAAAGCCGGGAGGAGCCGCTGGAACAAGGGGCGAGAAGGAAGCAGCGCTGCTTTGAATGGGTGATTTCACCGCTCGAGTGCCTGCGGGTGTTCTCTCCACGGCTCAGGGCATGAGAAAAGACCCCGCAAGGGCCGCCGAAAGAATCCCGAAGTTTTTCTGCCTTTTTAAAAAATAATATAACCGGCTGCCAGACAATGATCGGGCACCGGGGGGAAGGGGAGAACGTGCCAGCAGGCTACAGAAAACACGACATTTAAAACCGCGCGGATGCTCGGCTCTGGTTTATCACAAGGATTCGAAATCCCGAAGTCAGGCACGTCCCCAGCTCCCGGCTGCGCTCCGCGGCACCGACCTCCCAGACAAAGCCGCTGGAAAACCCAACCCGGAGCCGCAATTCCAGAAACACGGAGCAGCCAGACCCCCCCCTCCCCCGAACAGAGCAGCCCTCCCAGCGCCCGCAGCCAGGCACAGAAAGCTGGGGAGCGGGTGAAAGGACCATTAACGGAAAGAGAATTACTTTCGCCGATTTTAATTTCCCACCCCCTCGCTTCCCACACGAATGAGGAGCGAAGAAACTTTTTTTTAAAAAAAAAAAAAAGAAAAAAGCGAAGGGGACAACACGCAGCGCGGGCTCCCGGAGCTCACCGACACGAGTGGACAGCCGGCTGCTTCTCCTCCGCTTCTCCTCTCCTCGGGGAAGAGCAGGGTTGTCCCAGCCCAGCCCCGGCTCGCCCATACGGGATCCCTCGGCCCGGGACCGGCCCCGCCTCCCTCCCCTTCCTCCGGCTTCCCCTGCGCTCCTCAAACGTCCCGCTGTTTATAAACACGCGGCTGCCGCTGGGACCGTCCCTGCTCCCGCCGTGCCAGAGCGATGCGGGGCGATGCTGGGGGGGTTGGTTATTTTTTTTTGTTTCCTTCTTCCTCTCTCCCCAGGAGGTGGTGAGGGTGAGGCGGCGGAATGCTAGGTGGGGAAACAGTGTCTTGCGAGGGCTGTAGGAGCGCTGAAAGTAACGTTTCTTAACGTACAAAGCTACGCGTATCTTAAAAATATCCTGGGGGACACGAGAGTGGAGCGAATTGCTGCTCCGGGTCCCCGAGGTGCTGGGTAATACCTCGCTCTGGGTAGGTGGGTTGTAGGTCACAGTGAAACGTGTCCTCTTGTTGGAAATCTTCGGAGGAGAAAGGAAGAGCGGGGTGTAGGGTTGGTTTTTTAATCTTCTGCTCCGCAAACCTTGGAGACTTGAGTCATCTTGAGGAGGAAGCCTGAGTCAGTGAGGTACATCAGTAAAAAGTCAGTCTCGTGGTCGGGAGGCTGAGAAGGAAGCGTTTATAAAACCAAACCAAAGTAAGCGCTGTGAACGCGCCCTGTTTAAACACAGCTTTTGGTAAGAGGTTTTAAAAACTAGGTTTTAAAAAAGCGGCTCTATCAGCTGAACAGCCACTGCAACGCCGCGCCTTGTAGGGTCTGTTGGCAGAGCGAGACTTCTCACTAACATCAGTATCAGGCACAAGCCCGGTGTGTATCTTCCATTCTTTCACAACTGTGATTGACCTGAGTCATTCCTGCCCTCATCACCGACTTCACTGAGATTTAACTCTTGCATCAGTGTCCGTTTGTTACTTTACACCCGTAACTCTGACAACATCTTTGTGAGCTGAGGAGTTGTTTTCTTTTTATGCAGGCGAGGGAAATTCAGAGATAGGAACGCTGTTGTCAAGGGCACCCAGCAGAAGTAGAGCAAGGGCAAAACCTGAGCAGTTAAGGGCTCCGCGGAAGGATGTGTTGCTTTGGACCGGTTTTGTTTGGGGACACTTCAAGGCCTGAGGAGTTTTTAACTTGATCTCTCCTTTTGAACGCTTTAATATGACTATAAACACTTTAAAGCAGCCTTCCCGGATTTCTCTTTGCCTGTTTGGTTCTGCAGTAAGACAAAATATATCATTCCTTACAACTGGCAGGTCACCCTAGCAGGAAAAGTTTGTAGATCATTGTGTAAATCTTGGTTGATCTGAATTTCCCACAATTTAAAGGCGGCATCTCTGTCTATGAAGTAAGCAGACTTCATCCTGCTTCTGACCTGAAATTTCAGTGGGAAAGTTTCTATCTGTATCACTGCAGGGGTTTTATTTTCCAGTAATAATAATAGTTTAAAAATGGACTTATTACCCTCTCTCTTTTTCTTTTTCTTTTTCTTTTTTTTTTTTTAAACCAAAGTCCTGTGAGGGTCAGAAATTTAGAAATAAAGCTCCACCTCTTTGCCCCGGCAATGTCGTTAGGGATGATTTTATACAACATCACCCTGATGTCTTTACAAATTAAATCCTTAACATCGTATCTTGCCCCCTTCTGCCTCAGCCCTGACGAAGATGCACGTCCAAAGCGACAGAAAGGGCAGCAGCACTGCCAGGCACATGCTGTTGTCAGAAGCGCTGCGCAGCGGCTTTTCCCCAGGAAAACACCTGCCCTGTGTGTTCACAACTCTCCGTCACGCGCTGCTGCAGCGCACAGGGCCACAGATCTTCAGAGGTGTTCGGGGAGACAAGCCGTTTGTTGGGGAGAGGGCTGATGCTCGAGAAGGGATGCGGGAGAGTGGAGCTGCCTGCTTGCAGGGAGGGGATTTCATGCGTACAGCCCCCTGGGACAGCTGGCCTCCCCTCTGCATGGAGAATTCAGGCCCTACTTCAGCATAAATGATGAGTTGATAAGGTTCAACAGATAAGGGAGAAGTACCTAGATGTCACAGTTTTGTAGAATGAATTGTGGCTCCTGCAGATTTGTGTTGAGCTGCTTTGCTGTAACCGTTTCCTACTTTTGCTATGAGCAATGCACTTTTTGCTCATGCCTAGCGGGAGAGGAAGGTAGGAGGGAATTTCCTGAAAGCCGTTTGTTTCTAGAAAAGAAAAAGTAGCACAGAAGCCTGCTTACCAATGAGGTGTTTTAACAAGGAGGCTGGGATCAGAGATCTGTCATTTGAGGGTTCTGAGCCTGTGAGTCTTTGTGGAGCGCTGAGGAAGTCACCCAGTGCTCTCAGAGGGGTTGTGATGGGTGCCTCTGGCCCAGCTGCTGCCTTCTTCATCACACAGACCCATTCCAGCAGGATGGACTAGCATGATCAAACAGCATCCGCGTGCCCTAACCGTTGCATTGTCCAGTGCGACCCAGTGTACAGAGTCAGGGCCCAAGATTTGTGAGAGGAGGTGTTGAATCACTAGAAAGACGATTTTTAAATCCAGAAGTGCAGTTCGGTTTGGTAGGCCAAACCAGCACCTTCCATTCCAAAATCATAATTTGGATTCTCATTGCCTTTACTTCCAGGTGGCCTTCGTAGCTCTCTCGTTATGTCATATTCTAAGAGCCTTTTCGTTTGTGTTTTCCAGTCTTTCTGTGTATCCATGAGATGTTTCTTGTATGAGAAACCTGATGGTCTTTCATAATCACATGACTCTGAGCTTAGACAGTAAGTATGAAATAGTCGGGCATTTTTGACAAAATCCCAAGAAGGGCTCCCTTTCTAGTTCCTTTACACAAGTGCCTGTAGGCACCTGGACAGAGGTACTGGAGCAAACTCACCAAAGGTCACGGAGTCCTTACTACCGCAGTCCTTAGTATCTTCCATACATTAACTACACTACCATGCAACTTCTTTTCAGATGTTATTGTGGGGAGCTGATTTGGTCAGATGTTTTGTGGTATCATTTCATGAAAGGAAATCTGATTCATATGTCTATTCTGATGTTGGTTCCACAATGTGTTTAGGGCTGCTGCTGCCCTTTCTTCCTCTTTCTCTCTGCACACCCATCCCGTGTAGTCCATTTGCATCCCTCATGCAGCTGCAGCTGTGCGCTTAGTATGACTTTTCTTCTTTTAGTGAGGTTAATTTTGATTTGGGTCAACCCATCTTGCTCCCCAGTTTATCTGAGTGTAAGGGAGGGATCAGGGTGGAGTGACCGAGAGCATGCAAAGCTGAGTATTCCTTCAAGGTTATGGAGGGGATAAACTCATCGAGAAACTGCATCCAAAGAGTTGGTACTGATCCCCACCAGATAAGCTGAATTTCTTGTAAATCTGGAATACTTTCTGGTTGATTGTCTTTGGATCAAGTTCACCCATCATTTTTCTAGTCCATCTTGCAACAAGGGCTGGGAGATGTTGTTCAGTCCATGCAGGTACTTCCCTGAAAACCCAGAAGGACAACCTCCGTTCTGTACTTCCTGCCCAACGAGATTGGTGTGCACGGGCATCTGTTACTTGCATCTCATTTTCATTCATGTCTATGAATGTCTACTGAGTAATACACTGGAAAATTGCAAGACGTTGTTGGTTTTGTACTCAGATGTGGCATGTCACGTACACAGCATAATCTCTGCCTTTCGAATTAAATTTTCATGAGACTGTAAGAGCTTATATTCGGGTAGCATTAACTCCGCGAGTAACCAGCTCTAGGGCTCAGAGCCTGAGGTAACAGTTATGTGTCTTAAATGAAAGAGAGTCAAGTTTAAGAATATGGGATGGTCTTAGCTATCACCTGTGCATGGAGCGCTTCTGCGTAGTCTCCAAACGTGTTCACAGTCCAGACTCATTGCTTGTCCCCTGAGCATGCACACTAAGCTTGCTTTGCGTGCTGAGCACCTGAGAAGCATCTGACATCACTTCTTCTGCACACCAGCTGGCACTTTGCAAACTCAGACCTTGGTGTGTGCAGCTCGTGGCTCTGTGCCTGAAGGTGTCTGTCCCCTTAAATGACAGGTTCCAACAGCAGATTTGCATGTCATTTAATTTAAGAGTCCTTTAAATTCAGTGTATCTTAATATCTGGGCCAGGCCTACCCTCAGTGTTAGTGGCCTAACATGGACTGGGAAGTGTTGGAAATCAGTCTGTGCATCACTCTGAACATGAGAATAAGTAAGTACTTCACTGAATCATCATATTGTGCGAGTAGAACACGACAGTGCTTCTGCCCTGGGTGAAGAATTAGTAGCTATTTTCAGAATGAGAATATTGTGCCAGAACCCTTTTCTAAATCAGCAATGGCAAAGTTGCACTGATATGAGGGCTGGGAATTGCTAAATTTAGGTGTGGACTGGTGTTAAAATTCTAGTAGCTCAGGGAGTGCTGCTAAAAGCTTTGGTGTCCAAGTGCTTGTTGTAGTCATCAGAGCTGTGTACGACAGGAGAGAGGAACTAAGATCCCTGGTTTTATCAGCTATTGGCCAAAGATGAGGAGCCTCTACCGGAAGCAGAGATAAATCATGGAATCATAGAATGGTCTGGGTTGGAATGGACCCAAAGATCACCTAGTCCACCCCCCTCCTCTGCCATGGCAGGGACATCTTTCACTAGATCAGGTTGCTGAAAGCCCCATCCATCCTGGCCTTGAACACTTCCAATGACGGGGCATCCACAACTTCTCTGGGAAACCTGTTCCAGTGTCTCACAATCCTCATCATAAAAAATTTATTCCTTATCTCCAATTTAAGTCTACCCTCTTTCGGTTTGAAACCGTTGCCCCTTGTCATATCGCTCCAGTCCCTGGTAAAGGACTTCTTATAAGCTCCCTTTATATTTTGAAAGGCCATAATAACGTCTCCCTGGAGCCTTTTCTTTTCCAGACTGAACAACCCCAAAAGGGTGAATGAGTTTCCCCTTTTATACGGCATAAGTAAGATCCACTGCAATGGTTTCCCTACAGTGTGTAAATGCAAGATGTAACAAATGCCGTGACATGATATGACATGGTATAATAGAGACCTCTATTACAACTGAGATAAGGTGACTTGGGTGAGTGGTTGAGACATAAGTTTTACAGTAGAACCCCCGTAGTGTGTCTTTCCAGTCTAATTTCCAAACTCACGAAAACTTTCAGCTGGTAGAGGGGAAGACCTTCAAGCCTACATTTTAAAGGAGAAACCATATTCTTGACTTTATTGTTAGGCACAGAGAACTGTTTTCTTTCACCAGACTTAATGAAAGAGCAGTCAGCAGTAGAAATTTCAGGAAGCCACTAGCCATTTCTTGCCATCGTCTCCTTTAACGTTTACAAAATCCTTGTTTTCAGAGAAGTTTTCCTGTTGGGCAGATTGGCTCCAGTACTTGCAACTCTAATTACAGCCTAAAGGGTCAGGAAGATCTTTGAAGTGAAGTGAATGCTGGCATGCAGGGAGATCTTGCTGCTGATAGTAATGTGTGTAGAATAGCAAGAGGAGACATATTCCTACTATAGAACCAAATAGTTCTGGGAACTGGGAAAATTATTATGAACAGGAGAAAAAAAAATATCTTATTGTTACAATACAATGGTTTATTGAGTGTTCTGGAGGCTGCTGGAAGCCCTTGTGTCCTTGCTCCCAAAGAATCTGGGAGGTAGGGAAAAGCTGCAATAAACAACCTCAACATTCCCCTGCTTTCTTACAAAATTTGCACGTAATCGAGTATCAAAGAGGGATAAGCAGCCACTTCTGCTATTATCTCTCCTACCTGCTTGCTATTGGATACTAAGGTTATTTTAATACTCTTCAGAAATTCCAGGAATTCCTCAACTTTTTTTTCCGTGCAGTTGTTCTGCTGCCTGCTGGCTCTGGACAGGCTCCTGGAATGCAGCTGGCCACAGGCACATAGTGGTTGGTTGGTTTGTTCTAGGTGCATGGGGAGATCAGGGTCAGAGGTATCTTCCCTGGGTCACAGGCACGTGTGTGCTCCACCTGAAATGCATCGGAAACTTGGGCAAGCACAGAGTCAGTGGTGGGGAGTCTGCATCCTCCACTGGATGCTCGCTGTGCCTGTCCAGCACTTCGCTAAAGTTCTGCTCGCTCCCACCTGCTGATCCACCTCAGGGCTTACAGAGCATATGCAGATAAAGGCTGCTTTGTGTTGGCCTAGGACTGGATGCATCTTATCTGAAGAAGCACATGTGGGCCTGTGTTTCTCCTCTAACTGTAGCTATAGCACCTCTCCGTAAAAGCCTCGCTGTGCTCTGACACAGGGGGTTGACAGTCCTTGGCCTTTCTGTATTTGTGTGAAGAAGACCTAGAAATCCCAGGTAATGCAGGCAGGAGGCAAGGAGCAGAAGATGTTACTCAGCCCTGTTATCACTGCCAGGCTGATGGATGGGAAAAGAGAAGGAGATGCACTAGTATGATTTTATACCGCCTCAGTTCAGATGATGCCACTTTCTCTTTAAAGGGCAGGACAGTGACAGTCTCCAAGAAACCACTGAAACCAGCTAGGAGCAAGCATACCTCTCATGGTGTAAAATTCTCCAGACAGAGCTGCCAAAGCATACCCCTCTTCCCCATACAGGTTCACACCAGCTCCAACGAAATCTCCTTTTAAATTATCTGAAGTTTGAAACACACAGGTCCTGCATGTAAGTTAGCTCATGAAGGAGTGCTGAGCACTTCACCTTGTCATCTACAGCAGCACAAAGCGCGTGTCCTGTTGCCTAATCAGGATGTCAGTGACTTGCACCCACTCTGGGCTGACCTAAATAATTGCATGATTTGCAGGACAGCAGCAGCCAGGACAGAGCAGATGGGAGATCACGCAGTGCCGTGTAGCTGGTGATGCAATGGAGCAGCGACGTACCAATTGCACTAATTGCACTAAGCAGCAATTCACTGCTGACTTTACTTCCTGTATTTAACAAGCTGCTCATTAACTGGGAATATAATAACCAGATTTGGGAGATTTGTGACATATTCATGTTTAGAATGCCGTGTTTGCTTCTGAAAATTCACTTACGTTTTTTCATCCAGCAGGAAGATTCCTTCCTCACATGGCTCTAAACAGGAATTCTGTTCTATGTAGTATCACTCTGCAGATTCTGCAAAGTTCCTGTTATTCATGTCCAGGCTATTCAATACCCTGTTGCTGATCTTTCTCTGTAGCCTCTAGTTTGGAGGCACTGAAGCTTTCTTTGCACTTTCAGTTACTGCAAACCCGCCTTCCAATGCTGTTCCCTGGTTAGTAACGATGTTACTAACTGGCATGGCTAATCTTGCCTTCTTTCTGGCATCCGACCCGAATTAGAGCTAAATAACACGGCAGCGAGTGTGCAGGTCTTGGTAAAAACATGTCGGTTCTGTTCGTCTGTGCTGGCTCCCCTACCAGTGCTGCCAGGCCAGACTGACTGCGTGGGCAGAGGACCCCAAAAGCTCCAATAACAGCTTTGCCTGGTGTGCTCTTACCTCTTCCCGTCCCTGTTGCAACTGCATCCAGCCCCAGCTGTAAACACAAGCACTGTCCTGGTTTCACTGGGATAGAGTCCTAGGCCAGCCATGGTATGCGGGCCATGAGCACTTCGGAGTCAGCCAGGAGCTTAAGCTGGGAGGGGTAAAAACCAGGGCAGCTGACCTGAGTTGCAGTGTAGCTCGGACCATAAATGTCATGCTCATTATAAAGCAGGAAGTTTGCAGAGGATGGGGTTCCTCAAACTTCTCTTCCTGCTTCTCCCCATCCCTGGAGGGGATTTTGTATCACTCTGCTCCCAAGAACCGCTTTTGTGGGTATTGTGACTGCTGTACATTTGCTGGGCTGAGTATAAATTGGTATACTTTACATTTCCATGAGTATTAATATTAGTTTCGCTGTTTCATTAAATCCATTTTTATTTCAACCCACCTCCTCTCCTTTCCCTGCTCCTCCTTCCTGGCTGGGGAGGGGCCACTGGGCGATAGCACAGTTGCTGTAGTTGAGCTCTGGGTATGGGCTAAACGGACACAAATACTGAAGTGGGAACCCAGGCATTTCTCATGTAGGCAAGGCTTGTGTAAGGCTTGTAACAGCCACTGAGACTGATAAACCACGCTTCCAGAGGGGGAAAAAAAAAAGGCAGGGGAATGGCAGTCCTGGATGAGCTCGGGAATCTATCACCTGCCCCATTGTATTATCTGGGACATCAGCCATTAGCAGGTGCTTAGAGAAAAAAGTCTGAAAGGGGCAATACCCAAAGATAATACCCGAAGACTGGATAATACCCGAACACTGGATAATACCCGAACACTGGATAATACCTGAACACTGGATAATACCCAAACACTGGATAATACCCAAACACTGGATAATACCTGAACACTGGATAATACCCAAACACTGGATAATACCCGAACACTGGATAATACCCAAACACTGGATAATACCCTCCCTGTTTCTTGTAATCTGCAGTTGTGAGACTTCTTCTGTAAAGTGGCCCTTTGAACACGTTCTCCAGCTGGAACCTATCCTACTGTTCTCTAAAACTGCTCTCTAAGTCTGGAATTTCTTCCAACAGACAACATCCCTTCCTCTTTCTCCAAGTGTATCGTTAAATTCTGCAAGTGGCATTCCAGAGGTGTGGTAGAGAGGGTGGTTTGAAGTATAGCTTCGTGAATGGGTCTGGATGTTGCTAGAGCTGTGGTTCCCAGCCACTGCTGGGTGGAGGGGTGGCTGCACAGGGCAAGAGCCTCCCTGCCCCGCTACCCCAGACTACCCCGCGGAGAAAGCATCACACACGCACACAAAAAAGGCTGTGCTTGCTCCTCAGCCACGGCAGTTCACAACTTACTGATGTAAATGTGCCAGGAAGAGGTTAGAGAAAGCAGAAGATGTGTTCCAGCTGCTCCCATAAATTCCATTGTAGCCTGTCAGGGTTTTCTTTCCCTGTTCTGTTCCCATTGTCATGTAACTAACACCTGATTTATTTCCCCTAAGCCCCACAGGGCACCGATCCTGGAGGATATTTAAAAGCAGGCTATATCCAAGAGCTCTGCCAAAGCTCGGGCAGGAGAACCATAGATTTTAAGTCTGGCACAGTGCTGTGTCCAACTACAGGGAGAAGCAGATTTTGTGGGATCAAGTTTCCTTAGGGTCGCATCTCAGACTGAAACACAAACTCACATAGGAACTAGGAATAGTTAGGCACTGGAATGGACTGCCCAGGGAGGTGGTGGAGTCACCATCCCTGGGGGTGTTTAAAGAACGAATAGATGCGGCGCTTGAGGAGATGGTGTAGTGGTTAGAGAGATGCTGGGAGAAAGGTTGGACTTGATGACCCTGGAGGTCCTTTCCAACCATAACGATTCTGTGATTCTGTGAATATTCATAAAATCCATCCGCTCACTTCCAAGTGCAGCGTGCACTTCTCTGGTCTGCCCCCTCCAGCATAAACTCTGGGCTGTCTATAAAATCAATTATTATTAATCTTGATGACAAAACTCATTCCTCCTTCTACGCAAAACAGCCTTCCAAAACCTCACAGAATAAAGCTGTCAAGAGCAGATCTGCGATGAGAATCAAAACTACTGGAGCTCTCCTCTTCCTCCAGCAGTGGGTCCTTCAGGATACCGCTTGAGTTGCCAGTTGCATGAAGGGAACGATAGTTTTGTGTTCAGCTTCTCTATCCCAATCTAAAATGTCTCTGCGCGGCGCAGAAGGTCCTCGCAGGGACAGGATAAGGACAAGTGAGTACCAGAGGGGTGAGAGATGTTAGTTGCACCATCTAGCAGAGGTGCTCTGGAGTAAGGGATTAGGTGGTGTAGGAAGCAGCCACGTGTGCCTAAATCCTTCTCTGTCCCACCAGCTCAGCAAGGATCCCCACCTGAGATCACACAGAATTTTGGAGAGAGGCTGTGGGCATGTCTTGGGGTTACTTAGAGCCTGACCTCTAGTAATCATCATGAATTCTTAGTAGAAATAGTTCCCATTAAGTTTCCTTTAACCTCCTTCTGGTTTTCAATTTTTTTTGGTCTTGCCTGTTTGAAAGTTCTGGGGTTTTACCACCGTGACTTTTGCTTTTATAAAAAAAAAGCCCTTTTTCAAATACTGTGCCTTACCACTCCGTGTGGGAAAATCCACAGCGCTGTCAGCCTTTATCAGATTTCTTGCTCAATGAGGTCAACTGGTACTTGGACATCATTATATTGCGCCTACAAAGGAATGGAAAAAATACACTGCGTGTAAACTGAAAGTAGCCTCTGCCTTAAAAGTCAGGATGAACATAGAAAAAAGTCTGTTCAATAGTTTTTGCAGAAGTCAGAAACTATTACATATCTAGAGATCTTTTACCTGCTCTGTTTTCAACTTTCAAGCAAAAAACACCCAGGAAGGAAACGGCTTCCAGGACATGGGGACCCTGCGCATTTCCCACAAGGATGGGACGTGCCAGGTCTAGAGAGCTTTACTGTGGAGGTCTTCTCCTTTGAACATCCTCCGTGACTGTATGTTCTAGTCCTTACTAGCCAGAAACAAGGAAGAGAGTAAATCTCAACATGAGTATATTAATAAGCTTTATTTAATTTTTATACACACATGTATATATTTATATTATTATATTTTAAAGAGCAGTGAGCTTCCTTTCTTGGCTTGTAAACTTGAGCAGATCAATTCTTAGGCAAGTGTCGTGAAGAATTATTTCTTTCTCCCCTATCCTCACTTTAAGCCCTTTATGTGACGCACTTTGCTGCAGTAAATGAAAGGTCCAGCTGTACTAGATCTGCCCGGCCCTAAGAAATCGGGTTTGCTTTTGAGTGGATAATATTTCTAAGGAATAATAGCAACATTTGAGTCGTTAAGTTAATTCTGTGGCCTATATGTAAATACTTGTGATCTCAAGCAAGGAAACAATTTGAAGACCTGACATGGAAGTCTCCCCAGCAGAGGAGCAGCTGGTTACCCAGCAATGTCGTGGGGACATGCAGATATTTTATGAGCATGTGTGTGTAGTAGCTTGTACAGGTAACAACCCACTATCGACCCAATACAACCTGCAAAAACATGGCCTAATACTGATACCACTTAGAAGTTACAGTAGTAGCAAATTGATCTATAAATTATTCACCTGCTTTTAGCTAATTGATTACTCAGTGCTGAGCTATCCCGGAGCTCAATATGTCGTTATCATCAAATAGAAGTGGTGCAGCTGCAAGGCTAGAAGCCCAAAGTCACAAGGTGGGCCTGGTGGGTAGTTCACAAATACGGGTAGTTGGCAAATATTTACACAGCTACTTGGCATGTCACCCTGGCCTATGGCAAGGACCAGGCTGCAGCATCCACACTGCCTACAGCCCGCTCAAATTTGTGTACGGAGCTGCAGCACGTCAGTGTAGATGCACAGCTGAGGTGAGAAACAGCCTTTGCTTGACTTTTAGTCCTCTATTCATATTATTCCTCTCTGTAGGTGATAGAATTAATTTGCTTCTCCATTAACAACTATGTTCTGGTTCCTATCATGTAGGTCAACTAATTAAGATATATAAAAATATTTCCCCAAGGTCATTTGCTTTGGGAACGATGAATGTGGGACAGTGCCTTATGTGTGAAGAGATCGGATCATTTCAGAAGCAAAATATTATAAACGGTGAATTCCGTGGTGAAATATATTTCTAACAAAGTTACAGTCCTGGTCAGAAGAGTTTCCATAATAACCTGAGCAAATCCATTTGACATTGCAGCAGGATAGGATCACCCAGGCAGACAATTACAACACCTTCACTAAGGGGCACTAATTTTCAGATGAGCTGGAGCATACCACCTAAATTGTAGTATATAGTAATAGAAGTAAATAACTTCTCAAAGTTACTTAGCTGGGCTTCGTTTGCAGCCTTGAAATGTACATTAAGAACAATCACGGTTCTTTCAAGGCGTTGCTCGCTGTCGTTTGGAGAGGAGAAAGAAGGAATATGTGTTGGAGAAATCAGAAATGTTTTCTGTATCAACTAACAAATACAAGGTTCCATTCAAGCAAATGTTCTTACGTCCAGAACGATCTTTTATTCCACTTTAGGAGGCAAAGTACAGCGGCTGACTCATTACTTAAATTTCACCGGAGCTGTTGCACAATCTCAGCTGAGAATACTTCTCAACTGGAAAAGGCACTTTTAGCACTGTGAGGAATGAAAAAAAATTCCTTTTAAAAGCAATTCTGTAGGTGGGATGAAAGTTTCCTCTACGCAGCAGCTGACATGCTGTCATTTCTTTAGATTCCGGAGCACAGAGATCATTTTGAGATTTCAAGATCAGACCAGTCTTAGAATTTTTTGTGGCAATTTCTAACTCAAAACTGGACATGCTATTTATTGTGATTCTATTTCCACTGGGACAGTGAGATTGTCACCATTTATTACCTACAAAGGAGATACCATTGCAAAATATAGAATTTCATTATATTTTATATACATTCAGAGATATTTGACAACACTTGAATCTAGCCAGAGTGCTGGGCCAAGATCTGTACCACTGTGATCATTGTGCAAGCCAGTACATTTTTCACTCTTCCTTACGTCCAACTCTTGTCCAACGTTGATGATTATTCTAAGTATATATACCCGTTGCACTGTGCACAGTTCCCTTCAGTCCTTTCTCTTATTTTTGAAGCTTCAGGTATTAAAAGAGTCAGTATTTTCAACTCAAGTAGATCTCTATCTAAATTAGATATACTTATAAAAGTGATGTTTATTTTATTTTTATTAATTTAGTAAATTCCACTGCATTTTGCACTTGCACACTGGTATTCTACTCTTTCAGCTATTGAAAACTTTAACTTTTCATCTTCCAGGCACATACGTGTTTGCAAGAGAGCTCTGGGGTGCCCATGCACAAATGCCACTTTTCCCGGCTTCACATCAGTCGTGCAGACAGGTTTTCTCCAACATAGTCATTTGGGAGGACCAGTTATGTTTTTGGGAGGACCACCCTATGTTTTAGGGGTGGTTTGGGTGGTTTTTTGGTTTTGTTTTGGGTTTTTGGTTGCTTGGTTGTTGTTTTTTTTTTTCAGAAAACCTCACTGGTTTAATTCCATTTGATGTCTCTCATTCCTTTTCTGGGCGAAGACGCCTTACGAGGACAGGCACCTGTGATAGCAAATCCTGGCGTAGAAAGAAAACCTGTGAGTGGAAGTGAGCCAATGAGTTTGTCAGAAAAGAAGCACAACTATGGAGACAAACATTCTGAGCTTTTTGTTGCTCTCTGAGCAGGATGCAAAAATAGTAACTGTATGAGCAAAATCCCATTGAGGTTTAGCCAGAGGAGATATGAATAGGTTGTGGTAGTCTCCAGATATTATTTCTGCTTAGTGTTTCACTATATTTAGTAGGGGTTTTTAAGGTAGCACATATCACTGCGGAGGAACCATCTGACGCTGCTCCTACCAGACTTCAGAATCATTGTGATACACACCTGCGTAATCATAAAAAGGTATCAGAGAATCATTTAGGTTGGAAAAGGCCTTTAAGGTTATTGAGTCCAGCCATTAACCAGCACTGCCAAGTGCACTACTAAACAACCATGTCCCTAAGTGCCCTAAGTGTCCCCAAGTCTTTTAAATCCCTCCAGGGGTGGTGACTCAACCACTTCCCTGGGCAGCCAGTTCCAGGGCTTTACAACCCTTTCAGTGAAGAAATTTTTCCTAATATCCAATCTAAACCTCCCCTGGTGCAACTTGAGGCCACTTCCTCTTCTTCTATCACTTACTACTTGTGAGAAGAGACCAACTCCCACCTTGCTGCAACCTCCTTTCAGGTAGCTGTAGAGAGCAATGAGGTCTCCCCTGAGCCTCCTTTTCTTCAGACTGAACAGCCTCAGTTCCCTCAGCAGCTTCTCATTAGACTTGTGCTCTGGGCCCTTCATCAGCTTTGTTGTCCTCCTCTGGACATGCATCTCAAAGTCCTTCTTGTAGTGAGAGGCCCAAAACTCAACACAGTATTTGAGGTGCAGCCCCACCAGTGCCAAGTACAGGAGGGCAGCCACTTCCCTAGTCCTGCTGGCCACACTATTGCTGATAATGACCCAGGACACTGTTGGCCTTCTTGGCCACCTGAGCACACGCTGGCTCATATTCAACTGGCTATTGACCAATAGCACCAGGTCCTTTTCTGCTGGGCAGCTTTCCAGCCAATCTTCGCCAAGCCTGGAGCACTGCATTGGGTTGCACGACCTGACACACCTGGGGAGCTTGGCCAGCCATTCAGTTATGTTCCTTTTTTCTTCTGTTATTAAGGAAGAAGGAAGGAGGAAGAGTTATAAATATATAACAGGCTGGTACAGGTCTTCTTTGTGGTCGCTGTGGTGAAGACCTTCTTAGCAGTGTGCAGTTACCAGAAGAAGCCAGCTCAGATAAATACCTGTTGACAAAGTTTTGCTGCAACAAGGCAGTGCAGTGCAGGATTTGTTTATACTTGGTTAACAACATTGCTAGTTGCTATTAGCACAGCCCAAAGCAATATAAATAGCTTCATTTGGTCTAAATGTCAGCCCAGGCAGTGACACACAGAGAAATGCACCTCAGCAAGTGAAGGGCGCTAATTAATACCCACGTTTACCTCAGTTTCAAGGTTTCAGTTACAACCTTGGCTAAAAACAAGTCTCTTCCTAATGCTTTGCTGTTCTTTGCAGGTCCCACCTTCTCACCCCTGTTGGAGACAATCCTTTTTGCAATCATATTTTCACTTCAGCATGGCATGACTAACTTGCCAGAGGTCAGAGAGAGCACGAACGACAAAGTAGAAATAGCTTTCCTATTAACTTTCTCCTTTCTTATCGTCCTTACTGTGCTGGCACTGCAGTACCTCTCAAAGCTAGGAGTGTTGGAAACTGCCTCAATGCGTGAGATCTTAGGAGGGCTGCAAGGCCACAGGATGTCATGGCTGCCAAAGCAAGAATAATCTGCCCAAAGCAAACTGATGTGAAATCACACCTGTGGGAAATGTGGTCGTAGTGTAATCAAGGCCACGATGTTCTTTTAGCAACCCAGATCAATAATTCGAGGAAATGTGAGCTGGTTCATGCATTTTAGCTGTTACTCATAACAAGAAGTTTCCTTTGCTGGAGGAACATCTGACAACATCACATCAGTGGGCCCGTGTGTGATCTTTCCTCCCCACAGCCACATCCTAACTCTGCCAGCTTATGGTGGCAGCAAAGGCCCTGCCATACAGACAGCTTTGAAGGTTCGTGGTGACTGAGCCCTCTCTGCTAGGACACGTAGTAAACGCCTGCCACAGATGGAAAGGTGGCCTTGTTCTCCTGAGCAGCATTTCATGTCTCTTTTTCCACACCAGAAAAGCTTGTGGATCAGGTATTATTTGGGCCGGAATATTCCACCTTTTGTACTCTAAATTACTTAAATTACAGCTTTGTCAGGGCTATCCTAAGGTCTGTGGAAGGCCCGTGACCAAGTGGGCAGGTTTATATTGTTAACAGTTTGACAAGAGAGTGGTTCGTGTGCAACAGCCTTTAATGTTTGAGATTTTGCTGCTGTGGTTATTATTGGGAGAGCAATCGGGTAGGTTACTCCAGGAGCACTGGAGCAAAGGAAGGCTCTTTTCTGATGGGCTTGTGCTGAGTGTTCCTGGTGGCTGGTGTAGTGCTGACCCCCTTAGAGAAAGAAATAGAGTAACACACTCAGAAGAACAGTGTTCTTCTGAGAACTGGAGACTGTGGGATGGGCACAGATAGATGGATGGATTATCATAGAATCATAGAATGTTTTAGGCTGAAAGGGACCTCCAGAAGTCATCTGGTCCAACCTCCCTACACAGTACGGACATCTACCTAGGTCAGGTTGCTCAGAGCCTCATCAAGCCAGACCTTGAAGGACTCCAGGGATGGGGCCTCCACCACCTCTCTGGGCAGCCCGTTCATTATTATCATACAACACTTCCAGTGGGAGCCTTGGGAGTAGAATTTGCACCCGCCAGCTCTTTGCAGAAGCATGAGAGGTATTCTGCTTTGGGGACAGCGGGAGGTTCAAGCATACAGCTCCTGTGTTCCAAGCAGGAAATCACAGAGATGTACTTGGCCATGAGTACTAAGAGACAAGTGTAAAAACAGCTTGAAAGCCTGCGTGCGCAGTCTGACAGAACGCTGGGTGTTTGGTCAAATTCCTCTTTTTTTCATGTGGGTACAATTTGTGGTTGGAAAAGGCCTATAGCTGAAAACAAAACAACAAACAACAACAAACCTGGGCAGTGAAAGTCTTATTTAGGCAGCCAGTCCTGCCGTCCCACTGTGGAGAAGTACTGGAAAATGATTACTTGTAGAGATAGCAAGCCCTGGAACTCTAACCAGGAGCTGAAGGAATGCCATCAGGTTTTGTCTCTGTTTCATTGTCATTGAAAATGAGGTGATAAAATGGCTAATACCACCTTTACAAGGAGTGAAGTTTTTCGTAACTCTTCTCCCCCTTTGCATCTGCTCTGTGCAGAATCTTCCACAGCCCTTAAAAGGAAAGGCATATTTAACCATAAAAGTTTTATTTGTTTCCATCAGCTGTAAAAGCACAGCCAGGTGACCTCCTGAAGGTGCATGAAAGCGGCATACATACCTCTCATGAGGAGTCATCTGGTAGTCTGAGGACGTATAGAGCAAACGCCGGCAGAGCTCTTCCATGGGTTAGAGTTCAACATGACTTGGCTTTCTGTGGTTGTGCAAGTACTGCAGAATCCTTCTGCAACCGTGTTAGTTCAGCAGTATTGCTCAGTCATGAAGGGGGATACCATTTTTTCCCTATTGCTAGATGCAGCTTTCCTGTGCATAAATATCTCAACTGGAGATCCATGTGGAGGTTAACTAATTGGAGTCAGGACTCCTGGAGTCCCTGACCCACCTCCCTACCTTGTGGTAGACACTCTGCAATTTTGTCTTTACTCAAGGCATTACGGCAAGATGTCTATGAAGTCCTAGGTATTATATCACAAAATGTACTATGGGTCAGTTGAAGGTAAGGTCTAGTTTTCTCGGTGTTTATAATGTTTCTTGAGCAGTGGTCCATAAGCAGTAGCAACCTATGAGAGCAGAGGAAGCGGTCTCCACCTAGCCTGCAAAACCACACTGCCTGGAAAAACACCGGGTAAATCTGAAGCAGATCGATTAATCTATTTTAGCAACCTAGTAAGGTTTCATTCAGTGCTTTTGCATTTCAAGCTGCCGGAAGATGTGAGAAGTTTACTTTCAAAGGCCCGGACATACCATTTAAAGGAGGCTTTCTCAGAAGAGGGATTGATTTATTAACCTCCGTGAGGACATCCTCAAAAACGTGGAGGATGGAAAAATCCCCTTACAGCGGATTCAACAGTATGAATGTTGTTCGTGCTGTAAAGGGCTAATGCAGGACTGTTGTGTGATATATAAAAACCAGATAATCAGACAAATCAGACCAACCTTCGCAGCAGGAGTGATAGAAGTCACCTTCCTCTCTTTACATTTGGATGGAGCTGGGTGGTTACAGACTCTCGTGAAGCACAGACCAGGAAAGGAATACCAGGCATTAGTCCTTTTCTACTCGGAGAAACTGCTCAAACCTCTGAAACAGTTACCTTGAAAACTTTGGTCATAAGAGTATTAGAGGGAACCTTTTCTGGACAATGTAACTGGTGCATTAAAAAACCTGAGGGATGTAATGCAATTTTCTTTTCAAATGTAATTAGTTATTTGTCCAGAAGTGAATTGACTACATTCACATTTCTGTGAAATAAATCCGACATCTTCAAGATATACGTCTCCAAATTACCTGGAAGCATTGAGTTAATATTAGATACGTATAATCCAAAATATAGTCTAAACATGTACTCTAACTTACTTTCCTGTTTTCAGACTTCTGACATTATCCTGTTGCCTGTTTTCACAATGGATTAAAGGAAGGAAGCCTAATCACCAATTTTGTTTATTTTATAACAGAAAGCAAAACGGAAATGTAACATAGCCTTGGGAAATATAAGCCCTTTTTATTGAGTATTGTTTGTTATTATTAGAAGAGGAAACCTTTTTTTTTTTCTTCTAGGGCATTTTTGATCTTTTAATTCAGATTTGTAGGTATGAAAATAACAGAAGCAGCCAAGACGAAGTTTAAAATGAGCTGAAAAGATAGCAGTCCAAGGGATGTTTAGGACTTTTAAGCCTATCAGTGAGGCACAGTGTTGAAGTATGGAGAAATGACCTTCAGAGATGTCACAGGAGGGTGGGGTTTTTTGTATAGTCAGAGGCATATACAGGAATATACAAAGAAAACTTTTTTTTTCTTTCATGCATGCTGTGTTGAACTGTTGGGAAACACTGTAACTTTCCACCTTTCTTTTTTTAGCCACATAATCAATGAGCTGATAGAAACCGAACGGGTTTATGTAGAAGAACTTCAAAGTATAATAGAGGTAAGAAACGCTTCTGTAATGCCTTCTGGGGCTTAACCTTTAAGCCATGGCTGCGGATGCACATCCTTTATGGGCTGAGCCCTCTCACCTCCCACCTCTGATTAGAGAACACAGGCTCTGTTAGCGAGATAGCTCAGCCCTGGAGATGGAAAATGAGAGGCGTGTTTTGAACATCTTTCCTCAGGGCTTAAAGGAAGAGGCACCTTCTCTGACCCCAGCCCGCAGAGTGATAAAAGCTGCATGGTTCTCAAAGTAATGGGCACAGGAACAGTTAATAACGTGCCTTTTCAAAATATCATCAACAGGCTTCAGAGACAGCACCCTTGATTTCCATGGGGCCAGAGACTAGATTTCTGTGAAAGGAAGTTTAGAGAATGATTGAGAAATAAAAGGCCCTCTTCCCCCTCTTGTTTATTGTCCCATGTAGTGTCTGAACACAGAAAAGAGCAGCTCGCACTGCAAGTAGAAAACTCTTGAGCTTTTGAAACTCACAGGATAGCAGCATACTCCGTGTGTGTGGAGCCTGTGGTCTCTGGTCTGGGGGAAGAGGGAGGCGAAGCAGGGCTCGGTTGTGCTTGTATTTGGGTGGGACTTGAAGGACTGCCTAGTTTCTTTTTACAACCATGTACCTGAATCTGTGTTGGATTTGATCTGTGGGAGCTGACAGCTCTGCTAATTGATATATCACTCTTGAGTTTAAAATCCGCACTAAGAGTATTCTCCTCTCAAAGATTTGTTGAAGAAACACAATCCAGTTTCTACAAGAAACAACCAAACAATCAAGCCAAATACCACAGTTCAACAAACAAATCCAAACTAACTCTTTTGCAGTGAGGCAGTGTAGCAGAAAGATACGTGTCCATCAAACTTAGCAGTTTCCAACCCTACATGACCAAAATGGCTTTTGAATACTAGGGACAGAACGTCATCTTTTTTTTTTTAAAAAAAAAAAATCCAGTAATCTGTCCATTTGTGGTTAAAAATAGTTTGCACAGCTATCCGGGGTAAAAGCTCTGGGGAAAATCAGAATCATCAAAAATTCATGGGATCAACAAAGAAGCAGGCATAGGAGAAGCCTTTGTACGCTCTGCTGAGAACAACAAGCACAAAGATTTGGGGCTTTTCAGCGTCTCAGACACGGTACTTCCTGGGTAAAAACAGGCTGGTTTTATTTTCCCCTCTTCTCTGCAGGGCTATGCTTCAGAAATGGACAATCCCAATTTAGCACATCTGATTCCATCTGCACTCCAGAACAAGAAGGAAATTCTCTTTGGGAACCTCCCAGAAATCTACGAATTCCACAACAGGCATGTGGGAGCTGGGTTGTCCTGTGCCCCTGGGGGCTGCTGTCCTTTCTCCTCCCTTTCTGTGGGATGCTTTGTCATCCTCACACAGGCAGAAGTCATCCTCACTTTGCCTCTGTGTGTGTCCTCTAAAACCCATGTGTGGACAACACCTCTGAAATCATATATTGAATCTGTTGGTGACAGATTATCCCCTGCTCTTCATTTACTAGTGATTTCTCTGGCATTATCCATTTTGCATGTCCTTCATAGGGAGCATTTTACCACCTCTCTTGCTGCACTGGTAGATGCCACGGGACTAAATCCTGATGTTGTTTCTCTGGCAAAACTCCTCTGTGAGGGAGTTTTTAGCGGTCAGCTTATTTCTCCTATATTTCTGTTATCACATCAGAAGGCATGATGTATTCGATAGCATTTTTCTTACGGAATTTTATCCTTCACATGATCATAAACCTTTTCAGAAGCCTTTTCCACACTGTGGACAAGGTGATCTAGTGCCCGTAGCTACAGAATACTAATTATGAACAAGATTTACCTCTTTTCGATCCTCTTTCAAAACACAAAGCTTAGGGTTGCTTCTGAAAATTCTGAAAATTAAGTAAAACTGCTGTAGCCAAAGTGAGAATTTAAGAAGTCTTTTGGGTAATAATTGCCCTTAAGGTGTACCAAACAGCTGAACAAAAGAAATTTAAAAATCGCTCTTTTGAAGCTCAAATATTATGCCAGGGTAACTGATACATAGCAGAATTTTTTTTTTCCAGTTTACGTGCTATTTTGAAAGAATGTGTCTTCCAGTTGGATAATGACATTCCCCTCCCTTTGCAAGCCTGGTCTGTCTTTCCCTAAAGGCTTAGTGCCTTGACTGCCACTGCAGAAGCCTTTGGACCGCATCCCATGTTTTCACTGCTTGCTGATTGAGCAACCGCATCTGACAGAACTTTGCTGTCTCTTCTAGCTGTTCTGAAAAATTCTCATAACCAAATGGGAAGCAGGTGCCTGGGCTACATATTGGAAAGAAATCTCAACAGCCAGAAGAACCAGATGTATCAGATGCTTGTGAGCAGATGAAGACATGATTATATTGATGATGCAGGCAATCAGCTGTGAACCACATCCCATTTTTCTAAGCTATATACAATATATTTCTTTGCGTGTCAGAACTGTTACCTTCCCCATGAACCCTCTTACTACCAAACCCCAGGCTTTAAGCTGGATTTACACAGAGGCTAGCACACGGTGTGAGTGGGATGTTACATTACTGTTTATTTTCCTCTCTCTCAGGATTTTCCTTAAGGAGGTAGAAAATTGCATTGAAAACCCTGAACTTCTTGCCCGGTGCTTCTTGAAAAGAGTAAGTAAATCCTTCTGCAGGTTTGTATGAATATCTATGGTCTTATCCTACCATACTTAGAGATTTACTCCTATCCTTTCGCTCCGATTGCTTCTGTGAATGAGGGAAACTCACGTAAGCAGATATTGCCAAATAAAACCACAGTTGCCAAGTGTGTATTCTGAAATCTGAACCTTTTCCTGGTTTACTGACAGGAAAACATTTATTACTAGTATTTTACCAATGTACTTTAAGCCCTGGTTCAAAAAAGTAAAATCAGTGATCCAAATGGTTAACACGCTTTTCATATCAGACACACCTACCCCAGCAGTCTGCTGTACCCCAGACACCACCCCACTGCAAAGAAGCCGAGAACGGTACCACAGCAGATTGCTCCGAGTGCAGACAGGACATCTGGCTCCTGCCTTACCTGCGGCATTCAGATTTACTCCCCTAGAACTGGTCCAGCAGAGTCTACCACCTTCTTTGCGTGGTGAAGCCCCACCAGCTCTATAAGACTCTTTGACGTCAACTCCTTGACTTTGTTCACATCATTCTACAACCCAGTGGGATTCTCCCTGCTCGTATGGAGTGGCGAGGGGCAGCTGTTTGTTTAGGAGCAGAGTAAGGTCAGTTTATCAGAAAGCCCAAAGCCAGCAGGTAGTCACGGCTTTGGTCAAACGCACACGCCTTCGCTCCCTGTGACTTTCAGTGCCCGGGTTCTGCAGCTCTCTCCTCTGAGAGCTCCCAGTTACGTCCCTCCCCCCCACCACCGCCAGTTAGTGTGACTGTTGGTTCTGTTTCCTGCAACATAACAAAAGGTGCTTGTTTATACAGCACTCATTCAGAGGCCCTACTAATAAGAAAAGAACCTGGTTTGGTGGGTTGCTACTGTTTTCATAGCCTGACAAAACTGCTTGAATAAGACTCTATGTTTTGCATGGGAAATGGAGGAGGGATGAGAAATGGGAAAATCTGCCCTCTTCACTGTAGTCAAAGGTACCTCCTGCTTCTGCTCTGTCGTACATCTGGCATTTGCTGCTTTTCCAGGGGACGTGTTAAATCTTCTTTTTAACAAGGTGCTACAGCATACGTGAAGCACAGACAGGTTTGGACGCAACACGCATATGCCAGTTGTGGAAAGTGTTGAGCAGTGCCACATCTCTAAGATTTCAGTGGGAATTATGAACATGTGATGCTGCCAAAGGGTATGCCCCCAGTTTGCAAACAGGTCAGGCTGAAGAGCATCATATGAGTGTAAATGTGATTATAAGTCTGCTGAATTATCTTCTGTTTAACAGCCAGCGTTTAGAGCATGAGTAAGATTCAGATGCTGAGCAGGAAAATATCGTGGTGAAATCATTATGCAAAACAGGATAAACAGTCTTTGAAGAATGCAGACCTTTGAAATCCAAGAAGCATAAAATAGTCTGTATGTCGCAGACATCTCTGGACTTGGAGCTAAAAAAGAAAATCTTAATACGGAATTGATCCTGTAATCCTGCAGAAAGTTCAAATGCCGTGTTTAAATATTGTAGCTTGTGTCTCCCTCTGAAAACAGCTCCTGAGCCCAGTTCTCACTATTCTACCGACATGAAATCAGCAGCACTTAAGCTACGGTTCAGGTGCAAAGTAAAAAAAAAAAATCAGTCCCTCTGTCACCTTTGTGTATCGCTTCCTGTGGCCCAGTCAAACAACACTACATCTATTGAATAAGAGCTGAAATCACGCTTTTGCTTTCTCCCACTTTCAAATTTCGCGCTAAGAAAGCAAAAGCCTCTCTCTTGAGATGTCTCTGCTCACACAGTAGCACCTTTGATTCAAGAACTTGCCCTTATATTCTGTTTTTAGAAGAAGCCGCATGAAGTCCAGAAATGTGTTGTTTCTGTTGGACAGCCTTTAGGAGGCACAAACAAACGCCTGGTTGTGTGTTTGTGTTCCCCATGATTTGGCAGCTTTTTTCGTCTTCCTGCTGAGCAGAGACTTCTTGGTTTTCCCCATGAATTACGACCGCGCTTGCTTTGGCATGGCGGAAAGTGAAACGGCTGCTGTTCAAGGTGATGCCGAGCTCTGGGAGGAAACTCACATTGTTGCGGATTCACTTCTCCATTTCTCTTCCTTTGTCTGGGTGTAACTGTCCCGCCACAACATCATGATGGGCCCGTGGTTAGAAACCGACTGAGTCTTGGGTTCATACTTGAAGAGTATTACACTGGAACTTTCCCACCCTGATTCCAGAGCTGCTTGAAGGCGTCCTGGGAGCTGCAGTGGGACAAGCCTGGTGCCTGAGTCCCTCCATCCCCTGCCATGTCCACACACACCCTCCCACCTCCACCAGTGCCACCTGGTTAGCTGCCATGTGGATGTGAACGCTTCTCCTCAGGTGATGGCAGGAATGGTCTGAGTCCCAGACTATTTCTCCTCTCTGACTTCTCTCCTGGAACACAGTAGCAGAATCAGACGGAACAGAAATGCCTTTCTTGTCCTCAGTCCCACTTCTCCTGACCTTGTTAGGGCATGATCTTCATATTAACTACATTACAAGTAAGCCAGCTCAACTTTGCCCACATGGTAGCTATTCTACCATCACCAAGATGCTTGACGTTGCTTAAAGCTCTGTGCAGCGTGGGCTGCATGGACGCTAGAGGAGATGTGTGCTGGACGCCTTGCAGGACGGGTCTTCCTGTGCTTTATTTGCTAAACGTGGGGCTGGGAAGAAGGAAAGCTTACCAAACCAAGGCAAGAATGCCCAGGAAGAAAGGCGTGTCAGACCGCTTGCCAACACGTGCCAGGTGAGGTGCCTGGCAGGAGTGACTCACGGGATTACCACTGTTTATTTATTGCTAACCTTGGAAAAAGAGAATAATTTAATAGGAGGCAGCGGTTGGGGCGTTTGGTCATTCAGGGAGAAAGAAGCATTTAGAAAAGGAAGCTACATGTGAAAGGACTGCAGCAGCTGACCAGAAACCTGTGAGTTGGATTCAAAGGGCTAAATCTTAACCTGAAGAAAAATTTATTCATAAATCAGCAGTCAGCAAAGACAATGGGAACTGTGCACATATGCCCGTGCTGGGCTGACCCTGGCTGGATGCCCCGTGCTCACCAAAGCTGCTCTATCACTCCCACTCCTCAACTTGACAGGGGAGAAAAAATATAACAAAAGGCTTGTGAGTGGAGCTGAGGACAGGGAGAGATCACTCACCGATTACCATCTGTGGTGAACCGACCCACGGGCAAAACGGGCTTGACCGGAGGGAATTAGTTTAATTTGCTACCAATCAAAATCAGAGTGGGATAGTGAGAAATTAACCAAATCTTAAAACACCTTCCTCCCACTCCTTTCTTCTTCCTGGGCTTAACTTTAGTCCTGATTTCTCTACCTCCTCCCACCCAGTGGCACAGGGGGATGGGGAATGGGCGTTGTGGTCAGTTCATAACATGGTGTCTCTGCTGCTTCCTGCTCTTCAGAGAGAGGACTCCTCACGCTCTTCCCTTGCTCCAGCGTGGGGTCTCTCCCATGAGAGACGGTTCTCCACGAACTTCTCCAACGTGAGTCCTTCCTACGGGCTGCAGTTCTTCAGGAACTGCTCCAGCGTGGGCTCCTCTCTCTCTCTGTGGGTCCACAGTGCAGCCTCCCCATGGGGTCACAGCCTGGTTTGGACAGACACCTGCTCCCGTATGGGGCTCCTAACGGGCTGCAGGTGGATGTCTGCTCCAGCATTAACCTCCATGGGCTGCAGGGGTGCAACCTACCTCACCATGGTCTTCACCACAAGCTGCAGGGGAATCTCTGCCCCAGCACCTGGAGCACCTCCTCCCCCTCCTTCTCTGACCTCGCTGTCTGCAGAGTTGTTTCTCTTCCCTGTTCTCACTCCTCTCTCCCAGCTGCTGTTGCGCAGCCTCTTTTTGCCCTGTTAGATATGTTATCACAGAGACGCTGCTGCTGATGGGCTCGGCCTTGGCCAGCGGTGGGTCCGTCTTGGGTCTGGCATTGGCTCCACAGGACACAGGGGAAGCTTCTGGCAGCTCCTCAGAGAAGCCACCCCCTTGGCCCCCGCCCCTGCTACCAAAACCTTGCCACTCAAACCCAAAACAGCCATGCGCTTGAAAAGCTCACAAAGATCTCAGGATGCAAACCACCATGGAAAGGAAAAGCATCACAGGAGAGATGAGCATGGTGTAAAAGTACCAGCAAGAAGTCAGAACCTCTGGATATGAAAAAAGAGATGTGTGGAACATTTAAGACTGGGATTTCAGTGATAAGCCAATTAATTATTTCTTGGCATTTTAGAATCTGATCTTAGTAATTCCACCAGGAATTTCCTATTCCTTACACTGTTACACTTGAAGCTGTGTTTAAAGATATGTCTTCCGGAGCAGGTGTCACTGATTTAGGCAGCAGTAGGTTGCATTTGGTGTAGGGTGGTTCCACTATGACAAATCACCGGTAAATTGTTGATTATTGTACTTTAAATTTAAATCGGTATTTTTCTCTTACCCCTAATAGCACTTTTGACTGTTGCTGTCTCTGTTCTTGCCCAGACCACTTAGGTTTCTGTGGGCTGAGAACAAGTTGTAATGCTCGATTACACTTCGTTATTGCTTCTAGTTTTGTGGGTTTCCCCCCTGCTAATTTCCCTCCACGGCAACGTGTGCAAACAATTTCATCTGTGTGAAGAAAACACTGCACTTGTTTTGAAACGGCACCATTGATACTCCAGGTTGTGATGGAGTTCTTTGTATTGCATAATCCCTAACGCAGTAAGGTGTTACCTGGCATAGCTCAGCTTTCACCTCCGATGGATCAGGGTGACACCAGGATAGGTCTATAAAGAAAGGCAGCGGCAATACTGATTTCTCCTAGTAACTCTGTACCAAAGAAAATGCTTTCCCTGCCCCATGAGTGTATGAGCCCTGTCTGCTGGGCTGAAAGCACAGCGACAAGAGCCAGGAATTCCCGAGAATTGGTTTTGGCACCGTCTTTGATGGACTGAGGTCACGTCCACCAGGAGAGCCGCAGACAAAGATGGGAAGTTCTCAGCAGGTCAGCCACAGCCAGGCCTGCGCAGGAACCCGGATGGCACTGCTCCATGGGCACCTGGGTGCAGGGCTTCTGTGTGACCTGTGCATGGTCAGTGAGCCAAGAACCTGGCAGAGGAAGGCATGTCTGTCTGTCTGTCTGTCTGTCTGTATCCACCCATATGGCCTAGGGAGCTTGAAATACCCTTGCCTGGGCTTTTAGAGAGATTGCCTTTGTTTTCACTGAAGTCGGGGAGATTTTCACCATGGGCTTTAGTGAGAGCACCTGGAGTATAGTCAAAGGTAAACAGAGGTCAAATGAATCCGCCCACTTCTAATTTGGGTAGGACAGAGTTTAAGTACTTCCTCCTGCCTGGCCTGGGACATCAAGGAGACAGACTTCCTCTTTTTTAATTCATCCTTGCACTATTGAGAGTCAATGCTATTTCAGAGTGTTTTGAACATGTAAGCCTTAGCGAAGGGGTGAGTGTTGTTAGCAATTAGCAGTCTGTGCCAGTATTGTTTAAAAAATTACATTTCTAATGTTTCATTTGTTTGTTTTCAAACCATCTATTCCCCTCCCTAGAAGATAAGTTTTGCAATTATGCGTCTTCCAGTCTGCGGTTTTCTTGCTTTGTGCAAAAAGCGTCAAAAAAAAAAAAAAAAAAATCTCACTTTCCAGTGTATTTAACTTTCCAGGAGTAAAAAAGCAAGTTTGGTAGCTTCAGTATATTTTTATGTATGGATATATCCCCATGTATTAAGTTACTTAAAGTGTTAGGATGGAGGGTAAGAAAAAGTGTGACTCGAGACAGATGCTCTGTGGATTAATTTCCTTACCTCACTGTAACTCTCCTTTTCTTGCAGAAAGAGGACCTCCAAATCTATGAAAAATACTGTCAGAACAAGCCCAGGTCTGAAGCTCTCTGGAGACAGTGTGGAGACAGCATCTTTTTTCAGGTGGAATTTCACTGCAGGCTAGCAGAGCAACACGATCAAAGCTTGTTTTCCTTCTCTATCTCTTCTTTCTTTAGAAAACATAGAGCAATACACACTCTTCTGCATGCTCCTTACACTGATGGTAGGTGCTCAGTATGTGTCCAGGTGCTCCCTACAAGAGCCTAGGCAGGCACAGGAGTAGCTGGATTTCCTGGACACCAGCCTGACTCTTCAGCACCAAAGAAGCGCTGGCTTGTCTGCAAACCCCAGATGATTGCAATCTCATAAGCAAGGCATGCCAGATTTCGACACCAAGAGCTAATGTTTAGGTTCAGCTTACTTAGATTTATTTTCTCTGTGGCATAAGTAACCTGGAAGCTCTGATGCAGGGGGAACAAATTTCTCTCTCAATTAATTCACGGATGTATAATCTTCAGATTAGCAAACGATGACAATCTTGGTGTCTTTGCCTGTGTTTCAAGAAACAATTGTATTTTTCTTCCCCGTTGTGTCTAACAGGAATGTCAGCGTAAATTGGATCATAAGCTCTCCCTAGATGCTTATCTCTTAAAGCCAGTCCAGAGAATCACCAAGTACCAGTTGCTGCTGAAGGTAAGCTCCCCACGACAGTGCAAAGGATTCCAATGCACAGCTTGTTTTACTTACAGAATTACATATCAGTGGTTTGGGTTTTTTTTTTTCTCAAGGACTACTTGGAAATTAATTCTTTCTCACTTCTTCAACAAACACTTTGTAACGCTAAGTTGTAAAATGTTAACAGTCAAAGAAAGGAGTTTTATTTCAGAATAAGTACTGCTATTACTAAGCTATAGCAGTTTATTACTAAGAAATATTACTAAGAATATATTACTAAGAAATAGCAGTATACTATTATAGATATACTGCTATATAAAGGAACACATTTTATATAGTATGTTATTAGTTATCGTTTCATTTATCTTTAAACGCAAGTTGAATTTGGCTTTATTGGATCAGTATATGCTATTATAGTGTGAAAACAGGAACTGATGCTTTAAATCCTTTGTCTGGCATCTGTCCCTGTTTAATATGGCTTTTTCAGCTCTCTGAGCCTGATGTTTTCCCATGGTTGTGACTCAAACCTTTCAGAAGGAGCCACTCCCTTTTGGTGCTTCTGTGTTAAAGACCCAGCTAGAAACAAATAGTCTGTAACTTTTCCTTGGAATGAATATGTGAACTTCCCTCTTGACTTGGTTGGAACTGTGAGTGGTCCATGCTTGAAATTCTAGTCTGACCTGGGCAAAAGGAAATATATATGCTCGCAAACCAAGTACACGTTTTGAAGATGAAGGCTTAAATTTCTGTCTTCACCTCCTCAGTTCTTAAAAATAATATTTACTGGCTTTCCGTATGGGAAGGTCATGAAGGTGAATTACATGCTGTTCTCAAACCTCTGGACGTCGTGTCGTGTTGTGTACTGTCAGGAAATTTAGCATAAAATTTGCAATGAAGATTTTAGGCTACAATATTATTTGCTAATAGCTACCATGGCACTGGTAAAATGGTTCCAGGTTAAGCTACTTGAGGATCTGGCCATTCCTTTTTGCAGTATTTCTGTGACCTGTTTATTGACTTTATACAAAACTGTAGAATCTAAATATTGAAGAGGGGTATTAGCAAGGATGCGACTTCACTGATTCCAGTGATTTCCATCAGTGTAATCCAGAAGTAAAGTTGGCTTTCTGTCTTGAAACCGTTCTGTGACAAGGGAGTAAATGCTAAGGTCTTCGGAAGAGCAAGAGTAAACCAGATTCTACTTTTAATTTGAAATATGACTGTAAATAAAACCAAGATTAGATCAAGAAAGATTCTCAGGCAAAACAGGTTGCAGCCATTGGGGTTGAAGCTGGTCAGACCAGTTTTGTACTTAGCAGCAACACATTGGCACAGGCATTTACTTTGTCATGGATTATGAGATCTGTGAAGATGGTGCACTCTTTCCCTGGCAGCAGGAGCATTTAAAAGTGTAGGAAAATGGGAGCCAGTAAAAAATTGCTAACAAGCAAGTGTCTAAGAAGCTGTGTGCTTTGAGTGATGGGCCGACTAGGTTTAAATTCTGGGTCACAATTATTACAACCCCCTGGTTTAAGTTAGTTTAGTATTATAAAGCAGCATGCCCACTACACAGAGACAGGGATCCATCCTCATCCTGGAAACTGCAACAGGTACTACAGGAATGCATCCTGCTTTGACCTTCTAAGCCTTGGTCACCCAAGTGCTTGAGGAGAGACTGCTGCTCTCTGGGTTTGCAAGAACTACCTTTTTGCAGCCCTGTTTTTCAGGACTACAAGCACCTCAGCTTTTGGATTAAGTGATTTCCAATCTCAAAATTGATATGCCCGAATGAAAACTATGCCAATGGCCACGCTGGCTGAAGGGGTCTAATTCTTACTATAATAAAGATTACTAAAGTTAGTAGAGTCTTGATTCATTCCTAGGTGTATTTCTGGAGCAAAGTTTCTGTTGACATTTTATCAGAGTAGGAAACAAGACTAAACTCACTTACAGGCAGTTCTGATGTGCTGTTATTACAGTGGTTTATTTCTTAGTTTCTTCACAGCTTGCATTTCTGAAGTGAAAATTGCATTCAGACAAACTCTTCTTTCATCCCACTGGTAGACATCTAGGACAGGGACAAGTCAGTAATGATGAATAAAGCCTTTATTTGGTTATGGATTGGGTCACTGGACAGATTGCCTCATCAACAACCAATAAACTTACTCTTTCAGCTGATTAATGGATGCAGATTCCAAGCCTCAGAATCACAGGTCACTGGATGTGGTCCGTTATCTTACTACTTTTGGTTACAGTCATCTTACTTTTTCTGTTAAATGGATGGAATCCTTATTGGCTTTGGTTTCAAATTCTGTGGTGTAGTCTCAAGATCTTACAGGTGCTTTGTGGCTCGTGCCTTCTCAAAACTGTATGTGGGTTTGTACCTGTTGACCTTTTCTTCCCTAGATGCTTTTAGCAAAGGTATAGAGTCCTGTTCTGATCTCCGGTGGATGCTCGTTGGCAGTACCTGCTTTCTATACGACACAGTGCGGAAAAAAACAATCTGTACATCTGAATCGGGTTCAGGGCTCCTCTGTAGACAGACGAGCAAGAGGCAAGGCTGTTGATTTAATTTAAATTCAAGCTTTTAGTATCTTTTAGGATTTGCATAGTTATAACTCTTGGTTACAAGAAGGTAATTAAGTCCTGAGCTATGGCTAGAAATTTTCTTGTTAGTATATGTGTCTTTTGCTTGAAAAGTCGTCCTTGTAAGGATGGGCGCGAAGTAAGTAGGTGGCCCTAACTATTTGGAACACTAAATAGGGTCTCTATACGTGAAGTGATTACAGCAACAGTTTCTTTGCTTTGGTCACATCTTAATTTGTCCTAAAATTAATCTCTGGTTCCTTGTGTCAGGGTTGGAGGATGGAATAACTTCCCTTGTTTCAAGCACAGTATAATGGTTGATGAATTTTTGCTAGAGGATAGCATTGTTCTTCAAAATTACTATCCCACAAAAAAAGGTTTTCAGACGTTTAAATGTAGATCTCTTGGTTGCAGTGCAGAGGTAGAGAATAAGAGGTGGGGAAGATTTAAAGTAATCTGGCCTGTTTCCCCTCCCTAGAAAAAGTAACAGCTGAAAAGCCTGTCTTATAGATTAAAGAAGTTTTATTTAATTTCAGGAAGAGAGATCTGTGAGATGATTTAGTCATAAATCTACAAGCATCTACACAGGAAGTGACTTTTCCCCATGCAGGATTTCTTTGTCTGACAAGAGCTTGCTATGACCTGATGAGTGGAATGTCAAACCTGCCAAATTTAGACTAGAAATCAATTTATATTTTTAACAGTGGTAATAAGTACCTTGTGGAACAAATTGCAAAGGGAAAAGGTGAATTGTCTAACACCTGAGATCATTATATTCAGATTGAGTTTCTTTTCTAGCACATGTGGAGTAAAAAAACACCTGGATGTAATTCTGTGAAATACAAGAAGGCCATTGTAAATATGTCAGAATGGTCCGGTCTCATCTCAAAGGAATCCATAAAACTTGAAAATGTCCAAAAAGTCAAAATGTATGTCCTCAGTGACACTCCTGGCCAATGTCCTGTTTCTTTGTTTCGGTTTGTTTTTCTCCCTTTTTCTTCCCTCCCTTCCCCTGTAGACCTGCTGCTTTCTGTACGCAGCACAATTCTCAGGATTGTCTTATGGTGGCTTCTGGCATAAGAATTTTTTGTATCTTTTCAAAATTAGGAAATGCTGAAGTGCAGCAAGAACTCGGAGGGTACCGCTGAACTGGAAGAAGCCCTGGCCACAGTGCTTGATATCATCAAATCCGTGAACGACTCCATGCACCAGATCGCCATCACAGGATACGAGGTATTATTTGCTCTTGCTCTTACTCTGGTCTTGAACCGTCCAATGTTCCTCTCATCTTTGCTCACGCTGTGCCCATGGCTCGTGCGCTTTGCAGAAGCCTGTGCCACAGTCTTGAAGGATGCTGCTTGTGGTGACATCACGTCAACATACCTGTCGCACGGAGGTGGGGGTGTGAATGCGAGGAGGAAGTGGGACAAGTGTGGTCCTCCTGAGCAATCACAACCAAAACACATTTGTAGGTGAGAGGTAGCGAGTATGACAGAATAACTTAGGAAATTTACTGAAACTTTGTGACCATTTTGCACTTAAGGAAGAAAATCTGGCTTTGTTACATGATTATTAACTGGGGTGAAAATGTGAAAGAAGATGAACCCAATAATTTCTTCTCCCTGTTCCACCTGTCCCACGTGCTCAGCTGTGATGCCAAACAAACACCTCCCATAGTTCATGAAACCACACCCCATCTTGTGGAGTCCTTCCCACACAGGCGTGGTAGAAACACTTGCCTAGAATACCTTTCAGAGAAGGATATTATGCCAGCAGAAAAGCAGGTTTTGTGGCAGCTGATGAACACTTCTCATTGCATAGGATATTCTGATTCTTGGACTTGTGCACATGCAGACCTGAGGAGCTGAACTCTTGTGTGAGAAATCACTAGCATCTAAGTTGGGGGTTGCTTTTTTATTTATTTTATTTTTAGGCAAAGCCACAAAAATGTAGAGTAAAGCTTGAGGAGCAGAAGTTTGAGAGATGTTTCCTACTATCATCCTGACACTTGTGTACAGTCTGGTCTGGGTGGTTTGTCCATGAGTTATGCAGCACTTAAGCCATTGATATGTATCTCTCATGTTCCATAAACATGAGACACGGTGTATTGTTCTACCAGGGGATAATTATATTTGAGATAGTGATCAAATCCTCCATTTTAAATAAATTTCCTTTAGGAAAAATTATTGCTGTCCACCAGCACAAGTTACCAGAGACAATGTTCTTTCTGTTTGCTGCCCACACTGATGAGAGCCCGGGGCTTGTGGGTTAATATTCAAAGTACTTTGTGGGATTGCTGCAGACTGCCATCCCTGTCCGTCCTCTATCTCTGCATTGGTAGCCTCCCACTTCGCTTACTGTAATCCCAATCCTAGATCCAAGATTGAGGAGATGGACCTATCACAGGGGCTGAACTGAGCTTCTGGATCTCAGTGTCATAGTGAACAGTGCCTGGAGTGACAGAAGCCTTTCACCATTGTCAGAACAATGTAGAAAATATGTTTGTTCGGGTTTTTTACCTAGTTTTACCCCTCATCAACATGCTTTTCACAGGCTTGCAGTGCGCACCAGCATGCACGTATAAATCCAAGCACAGTCCTGTATGCACAAAGAAAAAATCCAACGCTATATATTAGAGATGAGAGACTCTTACAGAAATTACTGAGGTTTTTTTGAATGCTTTGGAGAGTCTGATAATACCCTGATATGGAGCAAAAATATACCTAATCAAACCCTGGTTTTGCAGTTGGATCTAGGGGAGAGGATGGGGAGTGGGAGGGAGAACAGGCTGCAATCTGTAGTTTAAGGAATCAGACATCAGTATTTGTTGGAGCCCATCACCACACAGATGTTGCCATGTCCTCTATCATTAGTTCTGAACTGTGCTATAAATATTTGTGCTGGTGGCACCTGAGACAAATATTTATATCCGTTGAAGTATTTACCCATCAGTGGTGCTTAGGCAAGGGCTTTTACTTTAGAAGGTCTGATTCCTGCTGAGTTTCAACCTTCCTCAGGTACTTTTATGGCTCCTTGGTGCATTTACTCCCCCTTTGCCCAAGGCTGCGCAGCATTGTGTAGCCTGCAGATGGTGAGCCGAGAAACTATTGATAAAACCTTTAAAGGCTGTTTTGCAGTGGGAGGGAATTACACACCTATGTACCTCTAGGCACCAATTTCTGTCTTCAGACATCTAAGTGACTTTCAAGATTATGGCAAGAGACAGAAGAAGTTTGTAGCAGAGCAGAAACTGTACCTAGATCTTTCAGAGCCAAGGCTTTTGCTTGGGTGTCCGGACTGCACTGGGCCTTCATACTGCCTTGGAGTCAAGAGTCTTGAAACCCAGTTCTTGTCAGAAGATGCTTCCTCTGAGGTCATCAGAGGGTACAGCCTGTGTGTCAGATCCTAAGAGGTCCTGAGGTAGATCTTAGAGACACTAACTAAGAATGGGGAGACAAAGTGGGAATTATGACATGGAAACCAATGAGTTAATGGTTATATGAAGAAACAATAGAGATTTAGCAAGGAGACATGTGCAGATGGGATTCCAGCTGAAACCTGTCCACTCTCCAACACGAGAGATGCCAGACTTCTGCCTGGAAGCTTAAACACCACTAGTGGAAAGGACTGTGCTTGGGTTGACCCTATTTTGAACGTGATGTAGGCTCTCTCTTTTCCGTGCTTGCTAGGGGGATGTCAGCGAGCTTGGCAAGCTGTTGATGCAAGGTTCCTTCAATGTGTGGACTGACCACAAGAAGGGGCACAACAAGGTGAAGGACTTGGCTAGATTCAAACCAATGCAGAGACACCTCTTCCTCTATACAAAGATGCTACTTTTCTGCAAGAAACGGGAGGAGAACACAGATGGCCATGAGAAGACAGCTTCATACAGCTTTAAAAATTCATTAAAGGTAATAAAAGTGGTAATGGTGGGGTAGAGAAAGAAATCTGGTGTTCTGACAGCATGGGGAGGTTTCCATGTGGAGACTTGAAGGAGGTACACATATGTGGAGCTATCTTGCACCCCTGAGTAAATGCAAGCTCACGTTTAGTTTTTGATCGGAACACAGACCCACCCATATGTCCTGCAACTCCAGAAGTGAACCTTGGTTTTGCAACTTGATTTCGAACAGGCAACTTATGTGTTCTTGCCCAGTGTCCCGTAAAGAGAAGCAAGACTGAATGGACCTGCATCTCTCATTGTTCTCCTATAAGCAGCCTCCAAGTTCAGTTCTATTGCAAGTTTTATTATAGACATCAGTTGAGCAGATACATTCTGTGACAATAATAGCCACAGATGAATCACAGTGCAGTAGAAGTGCCCTTTTATTTGCAAGAGTGACATTTCCAGATATGAGGCAGGATGTTTTCTGTTCAGCGATTCATAAGTAGGCCAAATTTTCCCTTTAAGCATATTGGTGTGGTTAAGAGTCTATCATTTAAGAAATCTAGAATTATTTTCTTCCGTTCCCTGTCTATCTTGCCTCGTTAGGCACTTAGCTCCTTGCTCACCTCTTCTTTAATTTTCCTGAAACTATATCAATTTTTTGGTGTTGTCGGATTTGCAGATGAGTCATTAAATCTCACAAAGCCCTGTTCCATCCCTCTGCCTCTCCCACCTCAACAGGTCAGTGACTGCAAGTTGAAAATACCATCTCCTCCAATGGAAAATTTGTATCAGTGGACAAGAGCCAGGATAGGGTTGAAAACTGACCCACAGTTCCAGAAAAAAGGCAAAGAGGATAAACTTATGACCAGGCATTAGCTTGTGTTACTTGTGAGCACTTAATCTTTTTTTCCTGTAACAATCAAAAATATGAATGATAAATGAGGTGTTGAGAAATAACATGTTCTGAATTTTATTTAAATGACTCCCTAAGGTGCAGAAATGAACACAGCCTTTTAAAAACACTTCTCTGCGGATAAACAATTTAAAGACTATTGACATTTTCCTTATTTCAGCTCCTCCTTTTCTGTTTTGAAACAGATGAGCACTGTGGGCATTACAGAAAATGTAAAAGGGGATAACAAGAAGTTTGAGATCTGGTATAACGGCAGAGAAGAAGTCTATATCATTCAGGTAACAGCAAGCCTTTTTTTTCCAAGGATTGTATTTCCTTTCAATTGATTTGTTTTTAAAGAAAGTTCTGTTTCCTGACTTTCACTGTCCTGTATACTCAAGCAAAAATAGCCACTGGAATCTCCATTATTGTGTTGGCACTGAAATTACCTATTTATCATTGGGAAAATGGTCACGATTTGGGGTAAAAGAGGGAAGAAAGTAGTGGAAAATTACTTGGAATGCTGGACAATAAAAGCAAGGACGGGACCTGAGATTCATGGTAACTTTTCCACCTTGAAGAGCATCCTCGCATTGCTCAAAGCTGGCCATGGTGTTCCGTTCCTTGGGAAAACTGAGAGCAAGTGTAGGTCAGAGTGGCCAGCTGATTAGCAGCATGCTTTTAACTAGATCTGCTTTGCCTTTTCCTCTTGTGTTCTCAGGCATCTTCTGTTGAGCTGAAAAACACCTGGATTTCAGAGATTCGCAAAGTCCTGACAGGACAGCTGGAAGCGTGTAGAGGTAGGGGACACAGAGCAAGATCCAGTAATGTTGCCTTTCTTCTGTAGCTGTGTGTGACAACATGGAGCTGGAATGGGTTACGGTGCCAGTGGTATCAGCAAGAGCAGATCTTCTATGTGAGGATCAGTTGGGTAGCTGCAGCACTGCTGGGATTTAAACCTTTGTCCTGATCAAAGAAAAAAGAAATTCTTTACCCTGAGGGTGGTGAGACACTGGCACAGGTTGCCGAGGAAGCTGTGGATGCTCCATCCCTGGAGGTGTTCAAGGCCAGGTTGGATGGGGCTTGGAGCCACCTGGTCTAGAGGGAGGTGCCCCTGCTATGGAAGGGGGGTTGGAGCTAGATGATCTTTGAGGTCCCTTCCAATCCAAACCAGTCTCTGATTCTAAAATTTCTTAGAACTTTAGAAATGGCACGAATAGTTATTTCATTCACAATTAGTTGGAGGAACACGATTTTCCTCTGTTCTCCCTCTGAAGCCACAACCCTAGAAACATCCATTTACATCAGCATATGCAGAGATGAGTCTTCAGCCTTCACTCTGTGCCTTCTCACAGGACCTGACACAAAAGATCTCCTTCCACATACATGACGGGACGCAGCAACTGTTCCTCTCTGTCTTGTTGTTTGTTTTGCTTTGCTGGGTTTTTGAGAGGTTTTATTTTAAATCTAGTCGCCCACCTTATGTTTTAAACGTCAGCCAGTTATCCCCTCTTTTTATCTTAGTGACCTCCCTGTACAACATGATTAATGTCATTTCCTTTTCTTGCAGAGATTTCCCTAGGAAGGTGATCTGTGACGTGCTCATGAATGAGTGCCTCATAAGTACCTAAAATACTGCCACTTTTAATGTCAGATATTGAACCCAAGACAGATAAAATTGTTAGGTTATTCCAGATAGTAAGAGAGCATAGTGATAAAAGCGATCTGAGACACTAGTCTATTTATGAACAAGAATGTATAGAGCCCTAAAAGCCAATTTTTAGGCTCTCTTAGGACAAAATAACCATAGATGTGTCCAATACAGACTTTTCCTGGGCCCTGGCATTGCTTCTCACCTTGACCTGTCATTTTCTACTTCTGTCATACACACATCTCTCATTAAAGCAGTGCCAGCAAAGCCTCTCCACCCACATCCTTCAGATTCCCAAGCAGACTTTGTCCTAGATGGAAACTTATTGCCTGTGCTTTAACTTTAGAGGCCACCTTTATTTTAATTGTCTGTCTCACAAAGCCAATGAGTTCGTACAACCATCTTAGGTGGAAGGAAACAACTATGCCCATTAGCCTCAGCAATTTAATCCAACCCATAACAATATACTTATTTACAATGCTTACTGCTCGGGTCTTCTGTTGCTATTCTTGTTTTTATCCTTTCTCCTTTTTATTCTGAATTTTACTCTGGTCGGTTCAGCAGGAACTGCTGAGGAAAGAACTCAAGATTCTTATCAGTGCAGTTTCAGAACCTGATCTAGGGACTCTGATACGGTTTGTGATACTTATTTGTGAAATCTTTGTCACCTACAGGACCTACATGCTGGAGTTACTAGGCATTTTTCAGAGAACACTATGCAGAAATCAAGACTGAAAGTTTTGGAAAAAGTATTGTATTCCTATATTCTTTATAGGATATTCCTTTTATAGGATCATGGGATCCTAGAATATTTCTGGTTTCAAAGGACCTCAGGACATTGTAGTCCAACATCCTGCTCAAAGCAAAAGCAGTTATCGATCAAACCAGATTACTCAAGACTTTATGCAGTCCGGTCTTAAGAACATCCAAGGATAACTTTATCCTATTCTGTGAGCAAAGTCAAGCTTTCCTTCATTGTGAATCCAGCAGAACAGCAGACAGAGGGCAGAAATTGCATCTTATATGCTATTGCAGCTCTTCCCGTTGCCTTTTCCCCATTGATCACGCAAATCAAAGCCCTTATTACAATCCTGATGGCAGGGAGGCTTTGTCCCGTGTTTTTAAACAGCTGTTTCTATTTCTGGTGACTCATGAAAGGAGAGGCTTTAATTAATGCTTAATCCAAGACTGGGTATTTCTCTGGGTGTCGTAATGAGAGAAGGAAGAGGAATACATTTGTTTGTCTGGTCTATTTTAAAAACAGCCTGTGCTAGGAGTTGCACAGAGGGTTGGAATGTTGGAAGGAGCCAGCTGAGACGAATGAGTAAAAGGCAAAGAAGATGGCCAGAGGTATGTGGTAGTCTAACACAGGGGTCATTGGTGTCCAAACGCTTAGTGTATGTCCACCTCCCGTCGTACACTGCAGCGAGCAGGCTAACACGGCGTGGGCAACACCTTGATCCATTGATTGCAAGGAGCGTCTTGTCTCTCGCAGGGAAAGGAATTACGGATGCAGCTTAAGGCATTTGTGCAAGGCTCTGAACCAGTTGCCAAAACCACGAATGGAGCTACTTCTGACTCCCCACACAGAGTCCTCCTTTTTCCCAGCGTTTCCACCCACAAAAGACTTTGTTAAAGTTTCGTCTTTCAGGGCTGCCCCTGTCCCTTTGTCTGTTCTTCTTTCACTGACAGAAGCTTCATCTTCTTCCAGAGTGAAATAGCCCTAGGATCTCAGCAGGCTGAGGGTTTGAAAGCAGCTCCTCCCATTGCTTCCTCCCTTCTCCTGGCCCTGCACACCAGGTTGTCAGCATCTTGATTGCCATCTTTCTCCACTCAGCAGCTGCTGGACATAAGTACAAATGAGTTTGTTGCTACCTTGCAGCTATGCAAAAGGAGTGAACAGGTGGCATCTGAATAACATTTTAGTACTGCTGTTTGACCAGGACGCTGAGCAGAAGCGTTCTGGGGAAGTATTCTTCTTTGAGGCTGTGTGTGCAACAGGGCTGATGCACACGTCTTGCTGAAGCCAGAGAAAGCTGTGAGCCACAAACCTTGTATTCTGGGAAAAATGCCAGTAAGTCAATTCTCTAGATCGATATTGTGCAACGAGCTAAGAGGTACAGAGAAAGGAGAAGGTGGTAGGGGAAGAAATCGCTTCTGCACTGAAAAAATATGGGCAGAAGAGCTGTTTAGGCGAGCTGGGTCTTCCGCCTTTCAGATCTCCGTATGTGTTTCTCTTCAAGTACGAGTACACTGACTGCAGCAGCAGTCGCAATCTCTCCGATTCCTCTCTTTTTCTTCCACCTCCTATGCAAATAAGGAAGCAACTTGCACAATTTGGAGCAACGTCTTTTTACTTTTTTCTTTAACAGAAGCAAGTCAACTGCACCAAAGAATCACCGAGAGCGTATACCATGCACCAATGGACTCCTCCAACGCAAGCAGGTAACCACAACTGTCACAGCACATCCGGGCCATGGTTTGTCTTGCCTTTGTTCTTCTGCAGCGTAGAAATTCTTAGTTTTCTGTGTTTAGCTTCCTGGCTGCAAACTTACCCAATTGTCTTCGAATTCTTTAAAGACATGTGAGTGCAGATAAAGGTTTTACTCATGGGGAAATTAAAATCAGAATGCAGGATTCATTTAAAAGATGATATTTTGCTTTAGCAAGAGAGACATATGCTTTGGATTAACTCAAGTTTGGACAAAATGGATTGGAACATTTCCAGGATGTTACATGGAGCTGTCAGCAAATTTTTGTAATGACCCAATTACTGTGCAAGTTGGATGGAAGTTGGCACGGGATATCACTGTAAAACTTTAGCAGGATCAACCAAACCATGAGACTCCAGGTAACACAGCCAGCCTTTGAGGGTTGCACAGCTCCACGCAAGAAATGTTAAACAGCTGCAATGCAGTTAATCCTGCACCATATTTTCTCTAGGCTTGGTTACATTTGCTTTGTGTAAGGTTTAGGCATGAAAATCCTTCAGCAAAACCACCTTGGGGACAGGAGAAAATTATTCCAGAAAAATATGAAATGCAATCACAAAAATGTTTCCGATCAATCCAGATGTATGTCCCTCTCATAAGGCCCTTCAAGTGAGGGCTTTCAGAGAAGAAATTATAGACAAAAATATCTCAACAGCAAATTAATTAACCCCAGGAAGAAGGGCCATGTGATTAGCTATTTGCCCTAGAGTGGATTAAACCAAAGGAAAAACGAAGTGCTTGTTGTCCTCCATCTGCCAGCTGTGCCAGAGAAGGAGAGGTTAGATGCTTCTGCTCCAAATGCTGGGTTATTATAGGGACAGGAAGAATATGGTAAGTCTTCATGAAAGAAAACTCTCTGTGCTTTCAGGAACGGAACAAAGTTCAGAGTGTCCTGTTGGCTATTGTAAGCAGAGACCACCTTGATCCTCTCTAATATGTGTCTCAGAGAGAAGTGAGGACAGGGGAATTGCAGCACAAGGTGGCTTTGCACCACCTGATGTGAAATCGTGGATCCAGAATTGCTCAGGCTGTGGAGCCCCTTCTGCAGCCTTCAGCAACTCTTGGGATGCTGGGTGGAGGCAAGGGGAGGAAGGAAGAAGCTAGACTATGTGACAGCCATCCACGTGGTGACTATCTGCGTTTCCGGCTGACATGCCTCCGTTGTGAAAGGAGCTGTAAGGAAGCCGGTGACAGACAGTGTAAGCTAAAGAGCAACCCGCATCCTCAGTGCTCTGCCGGTGGTTGGAGGCTAACTCATTACTGAGATTTTATCTAGATCCCCTCTGCTGGGTTGCCCATGTGCAAGTGACTCTACAGTTCATTGGGACTGCGACACTGGGGAAATCTGTTTGCAGGACACTCTCCCCTCCCCGAGGCGTATCTGTTCCAAGACTATCCCCTTGTTTATATGCCACCAAAGCACTTGGGCCTTCAATTCCATGAGATAAGGCAGGGCTGGGCTGGCTCAGGACTGGAGCTGCGGTGTCGGCAAAAGGGACACTTTGAGCCAGTGCCCTTAAAACAGTCGGTTACAGAATGTCCCTAAGCCCTGTTCAACCCCTTTAAATTACCTCTCTGCAAATTCTTCCCCAAAATTTCAGTGTTTAATCTTAAAACGAGATGTCTTGTGGTATCTATCGCCGCTGTATCGCTCTCAAGGGATGGGTGCTGCATTTCAGTGATAACGAAGTGATCCCTTTGTATTGTTTTCTAATCTGTTTAACCATTTGAAACGTAAAGAGACTATTGTTCTAACTGCTTTATTGGAAATGACTGATTCGGTCATACATCCACTTAAAAATAGATATACACAAACACTCGAGTTTTACTGCAGATGCTGTTTCAGAGAAGCTTGTGTGTTTCCTTGGTGTCTTTCTCACAGCTGTAAATCTTTCACTCTGTCAGCTGCGTGCTTGACAATTATCTCAGCCTAGCTGGGAAGGAACAGAGGAAAAAGAATAAGGAAATGTGAGTGTGCTTTGGATTTGGTCCCATATTTATTTTGAACCCCATTTTGTACCTGACATCAGGCTACAAAATCACATTTGATTTAGTACAGGAGGTAACAGAGACCTCTGTTGAGGTTCCATCAGAAACAGGTCAGAGGTTCACACACAAAGCATGAGTCCCAGGCTGCCTTGTGCTTATGACTAGATCTGTGTGCACAGATGTCTTGGATTCCAAATGTTTTTAAGTTTTGAATGATATCTTGGGCCTTCTGTTACAGCAAGAGAAACCCTATGAATGTTGTGTTCATACGTTAATTGTAAACAGCACAGTGACTGCTGATCCATGTTAATAACGAGCATTCTGGGAGAGTATTTCAAGTGTGTAGATACAATGAAACGTGTAGAGCAGTCTGCCAGAGGTAACAGTCCAACACCCAACTAAACCACCAGACATTTTCAAAACAGTGAAGATAAGAACCATGAGAAAGCCTTGCAGCTCAAATGCTCTACAAACCTGGGCCAGGGGACTTGTTCCCATTACAGACACAAGGCAGTGCCTGGGAAAATCTGGCAAGATGGATCTCCTCATCTGTGGTTCAACTGGGATATCCCTGTCTAACTGGGATGAATGTTTTCAAAGAGCAGAAGAAACAGAAGTTGGGAGATCCTGGAGCCAGGGGAGTCCTTATGTTCCTCTACTCATGGTATGACCTCCACATGACCATCCAGTACCCATGTCTCTCCTGAAGTCAATGTACTTACGCTGCAAGGGATGGAAAACTGGGGTCCTCTCTTCTAACCTGGTTTCTCACTCCTTCCTTCCAGATCTATTGGACTTGCAAAAAGAGTTTGAGCAGAAAACCAGCTTGTTCCTCCATTTTTCCCTTCTCAGCTCTCGCTAAGCACATCCCTTGCTGCGTGGTGTAGAAAGGAGGCAGGGGCTAGAATGGCTTTTTCCACCATACATGCCTGTACGGATGCAGACTTCTATAGCACACACTGTAAACCCACTGCTTATTCCTTAGCCTTCCCTATCTGAGGGTAAAAAAAGAAGGCTTACTCACTGCTCCATTCGGTATTAAGCTGGGACGTAACTGGTTTTGTGTTTCTTCTGTCCAAAGGTATAGCAGGAAGTCATCAAGTATATACGAGAACAAATCTGAGACATCAAACGTGGAAGCATCTAACAATAAAAACAGGAATTCCAGTCCCAGCGCCAGGCAAAAGAGAGGTAGGAGTTCCGAGACAGAGCTTTTTTGCTTCCAAAGGGTAATGTTTTTATTTTTGCACTCGCATTTCTGGAGTTCGAGGGTACTTTAAATGTGTGCCGTTTAAACCCAACATCATAAAAACAATGCTGCGAAGCTGAGTGACTGTACCGTGAAACTTCCTGAGCGCCAAAAAGCGTTACCTGTTTAGGATTTTCAAAGTCCGAGTTTTGGTGCATTACAGTGCTCTTTACACAACTTCTGGTTTTAAAAAATAGAATCTGGGGGGCAATAGTTTGTGTATTTTAACCTCCTATATCCTGGCTATGTTGGTTTCTAGCCATATTTAATCTTGTCTGCAGACTTTGCTGACTAATTTCCTTGCTTTATATCAAAGATTTTTTTGCATCCTCTGTGTCTAGGTTTCCCTCTAGTGTAAATAAATGCAGATGTGGTCGTGGAAAGTCCCTCTATTATCTGAGGGCATAAATACAATAGATATATTCTAGACAATGTAGGTTTAAAATGAGCACTAAAAAGGAACTGGATCTCCTGAGGCAGCAGTAGGAACAGAAAATCTTTCAACGGCAGTTTCTCTTTCAGGTAGTATTTTGAAATGTTAGAGCAAAGACTTTTCTAATAATACAAAAAAGAAAATCGTGAGGTCTTAAGAGACTCATGTCCAATCAGGCTTAAAGTAACAGCAATCTCCTTAATAAATAGAGATGGTAAAAATGTGGAATAGTTTTTCTTTGAGAAATAGTGAATCACCAAAAGATTTTTTCATTGCAATAAATTTTCATTCTGGGGAGAAAGTTATGGATTCTTCATTAAAAAAAAAACAACAAAAACAACTAAAAACAGTGTTAAAAACCAGTTTCAGTACAAATTTCTTTTTTAAAAATACAGACTTTTAAAATTAGAAACATTGAGAAGCAGTCCTTCATTTGGCATTCATAAATTTCTAGGTGGGACTCTGCAGGGGCTGAACTTGTCTTAAAGAAGCACAGTTAGGTCTGGCTTTGGAAGGTGCAGGGGATTGATGCTGCCTTCCCTGGGGAGGGCATGGCTGGGCCAGCCCCCAGGACCTGCAGGACCTGCAGAACATGCAGAGGGGAGCCTGGTGCTCTGCCAAACCCGGCTCGTTTGTGCCACCTGCTGACTGTGGTGCTCCCAATAGCGATGTAGTTAATGTGAACACAGATTATTTTAAAATTTTGTTTTCTTTCTATAGTACAGAGGGGGAGGGCCCTCTTGGCAAGCTACTTTAATTTCACTGTTCTTACGGATAAGTGCCTGTGACTGAGTTCTCTACATATAAATCAGTGTTTTGTGTGGACCTGATTGGTAGATTCACTGGCTTGAAGCTATATGGGAGCCAAGTCCTGTAGGAACCTCTGGAGACCACCTGGTCTCACTGCCCTGCTCAGAGCAGGGCCAGCTGGAGCAAGGTGCTCAGGGCCACCACCAGCTGCGTTCTGAATAGTTCCAAGGATGGCAACTCCACAACTGCCTTGGGGATGCTGGCCCAGGCTTTAACCACCCCTCACAGTAAAAGAGTTTGGTTTTTTAAATCTTTTAAAATGGAACTTCCTGTATTTCAGTTTGTGACCATTGCCTCTCTCATCCTGTCACTGGGCTCCACTGAGAAGCATCTGGCTCCATCTTCTTTACTTGATAACATCGCCTGGAGCCTTTTCTTCTCTGGGCTGAACAATCCCATTTCTCTCTCTCCCCTCATGTCAGCTACTGCAATCCCTTAATCATCTCCATGGCCTTTCACTGGATTCACTTAAGCATCTCCATGTCCCTCTTGTACTGGGGAGCCCAGGGCAGGACCAGCACTCCAGGTGTGTCTCAGTTGTGCTGAGCAGAGGAGAAGCATCACCTCCCTGGACCTGCTGGCAGGCAGCCTAGGATGCTGTTGACCTCCTTTGCCACAAGTACCCATTGCAGGCTCATGCCCAACCTGCTGTCCCTCAGGACCTAGCCCTTATTATGTTTGGAAATGGTTTCTAGGGGGGGTTGGAACACCTGCAGAATGAAGGAAAAGGTCCACGCAGGTGGAGGCAGCATGTCTTTAGAGACCAGTGGCTAATGGCTGGCGCTGAGAAGCTGCGGGGACTTGTGAAATCCTACGGGGTCCCTCACTGAAGTGATGTGATTTCCTACCTGAAGAACTAACATATAAACCCGCTCCCTCCACACCGGCACTGTTGTACTTGCTGCGTGACTCTGTGACAATGACATACGATGGATTTTCTTGCTCTATGCAAACAGAAAGTAAATATATTTTATACAACCGTTTCTGGATTCCTTATAATCTTTGTATCTTTACAAAGATTGCCTCGCAGTGGGAGCAGTTATGGTGGGGAAGAGCTCTTAGGTGAATGCAGGCAGTCAGAAAGCCAAATGCTTCCCAGCATGTCCGTGGGCAGCCCCACAGCTGAAACCACTGCTCCACAGCAGTTCCTCACCTGACCCACAGCTGGCCTCAAGCCGACGTGTAGAAGGAGCTGAACCACATGGACATGATACTTCTGTATTGTTAAAATCTGCTCATTTCACCCCCACATATGCATGCAGGCACCTCGGATCCTGGATTATCTTGGCTGCAAATCAGGAAGTGATGGGATGCGCTTTCCTTTGGAAGCACAGCTTGTCTGTCGTTGCTTGTCCGTCAGTGTGGATTCACTGTCTCTTCGTGTTCCCTTTGTACTTCTGGTCTTTGTCCCTTTAGTGGTTTTCACTGGGCAGTGTATGAGATAAAGAGGAGGAAGAAGCTATTGTTAAATCCTAAGGCACAGAACCAGGCAGCCAACACATGGCTCTTCTCCTGCTCACTTGCCATAAACCTTCTGTGGGTTTCCTGCCTGCACCCAGAAAGGGGCAGATGCAGGATTTGGCAGGAATGCAGGGATCTGGGATTTTGATCTAAGCCCGCCTGATTCCTACAAAGCGAGTAATCTTTCAGACGCAGAGTCTCAGGACCTAGATCCACCCGTGGCTTATCTCTCTCAAGGTAACTGTCCGGCGGCATGGCTGGTGTATTCGTGTAGGAGCCTGGCACGTAGGCTTTGCTGGCATGGCATTCCTTACATCCCAGCAAATCAGGAGATCAAGTGCATGACTATATGCCCGCTTTGGAGGCTGTTAGACTTTGGCAGGTAAGGCTGAGAGCGTATCAGCCGCAGGGCTGGCCGATGATGGCAGACCCTCCAGTGCTAGTACTGGGTAGCAGAAGTGGGGCTGCTCGCAACACTTCTGTCTCTACACGTCCTGCACTGTGAGGCTTCTTCTCTTAGTTCTCCCTACAGCCTTGCTGTTCCAACCGCAATGATGTGGTTTCATAGTAAAAGGCACTGGATCCTTTTTAATGAGCTTGCTGCTAAACTGTATTTTCCTTTGATGAGAGCTACATCCCTTCACCTGTTTTTCTTTGGTTTTTGTTTTGTTGTTGCTCTCCATTAAAACCCAGTGAGCCAAACTCAACCCAGGGGCTCTGTTTGGCTCAGCTGGTTTCATCACCCTGACCTCATGTCGCCTTCCTAATTGATTAGCTCTTGCTCAGGCATGAACTGAATCAAAATTGATTTCCTTTTAGTTGTCATCCAGTGCTAACCTTTCCTTTCCCATAAGCTGAACAGCTGACCCTTCCTTCCTTATTTCTCTTCCCTCTCCCTCTCTCTCCTAGTTGATGCTTCCACCAGCCTTAACCTTGAGCGCACAGCGCTTGCTAGAAAGCGATTCACATTGCAAGGTCTTTCCAACCGCAGAGCTCCACCCAAAGGTAAAACCACCCCATGCAGCATGTGGTCTCTGGCCATCTGTCTCTGCACTGCCACAATGTTCTCTCCATCCCATAGTGCCATCCATCACTATTTCCTACAGTGCTGCCGCATCTCACCACAACGCTCCTGTCTGATGCACACGTACGGCTCCTCTTCTCAAAAGAAGCTGTTACCAAAAATTGTGCCCGTGGCGAGGCGAATTTTGAGTTGACTGGTTGGGTCTTTTACTGGTGCACAGTGCAAATAATGTTTATTTCCAGTTTCTCTCAAGGGTCAAAGTGTGAACTTGTTTCAAACCACCAACCTAACTTCTTTCAGCAGTTTACTGGTTGAAGGGGAGAGCGTCATTTCTGTGATGTGCTACATGAGGTTTTCCTGTGGTAAATTGCCCATTGGCTGGATCTCTGTTGTCTCAAATGTTGCTCAGCCACAGCCTGGTGGTTACCCTGGGGACCCAGAATTCAGAAGATCTGGGGTTTATTGCCATTTCTGCTTAACTATGTTGTAGGACACTGTAAAATGGCGTGTTCTGAGTCTTTGTGCATAAATGTTTATAAGACACTTAATATCCATGAGTAGAGAGCATTGCATGTGCCTGTGATGGCTGAAAGAGCAGCAGACTTTAGAGGAAGGAAAGAAAAGTGAATAGAAGTTAAATTGAATTACTCTTTGCAAACACTTTCTGGAAAAGTAATATAATTATTTTTTAAATTGTTATTCTATGGCTTTTCTCCTGTTCTGGTAAATTATATTTCTTCTGTGAGACAAAGGGTTAGCATGCTGTGATGGAGAGGGTGAGCGCCGAAGGAGGAAGAAGCCAGATGAAAGAATAAAAAGAGAAATATAGAAGCATTAAATTACGATGTTATAAAACAGATAAGAATGCACTAAGAGCCAGTGCAACCATAAGATTCTGGCTGCAAGGTTAAGGCTGCACTTGGTGGTAAGATCCAAGGTGGACAAACCAGTTCAATCTTCTCAATAGAAAAAAGGGAGTGGTTTTCCGATCCTGTGACTTGTGGAAATCAATTACAAAATACAGATTTCAGGAATGCAGGATAAATCTGTAATTCGGGCGAGTTCAGATCTGCAGCTTTGGTTTGGGGCTCTTTTGCTCTTCTATCCGAATTTTTCTTGTCATGTGAAATGTCTTTCCTTGTATTCAGTGTTCCAGACAGCAAAGCACCGTTCAGGAGAGTTCATACTCCTGAACCAGGCTGGGTATGATGGGGTAGAAAATGTTGTATATAAGCACCTGGGTGTTTGGGCCAAAGAAATGCTGCTGTCTGGAGGAGAAGCTTTACCAGCCTGTGCTTGGTTGGTGCAGAGACACCCAAGGCAGCCCCACCAGCACTGGCACCAAAGAGTGTGACACCCCCACCCGTAGCACCCTGCTTCTCCCTCACGCTTGGGTCAGCTTTAGCTCTCCCGGTTTGCAGAGCCAAGCTCACATTCCTTGCGGTTGGCACAGGGTCTCTAAGAGCTCCATGGTGTGGGGTAGAGGTAGCCCGACACCATGATCTTAAAGTGAAATTCTCTTTGTATTCTAATAAGGGCACTTACAGCAGCCTAAATGTGGAGTCACTCCATTGTCATTACCACTGGGAGTGGAGTTTAACCTCTCATTTTTCTTCAGCCTTTTAGGAAGTGTGAATAAGGATGTACTTGAGTATATGTGCTTGTATAAGTAAATTGATAAGGAGGCGCGTTGGCAGATACAGAATTTACAGTCTTTTTGCAGTAACCCATTTACAGTTAAAATTGCACGGAGATTTTAAGGAGCTAATATGGTTTCCTGGCGTTCTGGCATAAATAAACATTATAGGAATTACAGCTCAACCAGTCACACTAATTTCTGCTCCACTGGAAACATAATAAATGTGACATTTACTAGGCAGAAATATGGAAAAAACAAAGAGAAATGTTGAGTGACTGAACATTAAAATAAGGAAATGTGAAGATGAGGGATGGGAAAGAGAATCTTAAGATCCCCGTCAAGGGAATCTTCACAGTAGTACAGTTTTGCACTGGATATTTAAACCTGAAATATAAAATCACCTGAAACTTGTTTTACTCCAGTGCTGTATGCCGGTTAACCATGAAGCAAAAAAAGAAGGGGCGGGAGGGGAAGAGGGAGAGAAAAGAAGATAGACATGCTGAGAGCAAGGAGACAACAGGAATAGAAAAGTCTCACTGAATCACAGGCACCATCCCGGAACATCTGGGCTGAGATTCAGCAAAGCTTCTAAGCATGTGCTACAAAGAGTTTTGTGTGAAATAACCCTTCAGCTATCCCAGGAAATTTTTGCAGTGAAAACCAGAACCAACTATTTAATTTTTACATAAACATTTCTTTGATATTTTAAAAAATCAAACCACGAAAATCACAAATAGTTTCTGACACATCTGAAAACCTTCAACAGAATATTTAAAGCCATTTCTTAACACCATTTTCAACTGAGGTTGTGTCCTGGTGGGTTTACGTGTTCAGGTATCTTACTGAAACCGGGATATGAAGCGTATGAATAGCTTCACTCGTGTCGCAATGGGGAAAAAAATGGAAATACTCGCTGGAGTAATGCAGCATGTGCTTAGAGTGCTTTCAGCAGAAGGGACTATAAAGTTAATTGTGAAATATTTGTAAGCGAGCAACTTTTTTCCACTGCTGTAGTTGGTAGGTGCAAGAAGCGCACCGATGTGCTTGTAGATGTGTAGCCACCATCTCTTAAGAGCTGTGTAACGATCCAAATGTGTTTTGAAACATCCTGTGCTCTCTGAAGCTACCTGACAGCGAGTCTGTTTATACCTCTGATCTGTTTAGGAAATATTTTGAATCAGAAGTGCTACTTACATCTGAAAGAAAAACCGGGGGGAATTGTGTCTTCTCTCCTGAGTGGACTTTGAGAAAAGGCGGGATGCTAACGGAGCAAATCAATTAAAAAGCTCTGTTGCCTTCATTTTCTCCAAGCTGGTTTGCAGCAGCAGGGATGGAGGCTCAGAGAACATTTTCAGGCATTCACACAGCTAACTTCTAGAAAGGACGGATGTGAACTCCAAACCATACCTGTTTGTTTTCCGGTGTATTTCAGGTCAGTCATCACAAACAAACAGTTCGGTGTCTAAAACAATCCAAAGCTCATCTGTAGACACACACACACCATTCTAACCATCATGCCCATCTCTCTGTGTTTTATAGTTGTACTTAGACACCAGCTGTTTGCTAAAATATTAATCGGCATAAGTCTCCCTTCTGAAGTGTTAAAATTGGTACAATTTGAAAATATGTTCATATAAAGTATTTTCTGTGCTGTCGCGGGTATTTTTTCTGGCTGCTTTAGAGGAGCAACCTACCTTTTATTTACCCTTTTCCAGCTGCTGCTTTGCTTTGGACATCTTTTACCCTCCGTGCTTATTAACCTCTAATCCTGCCCTGCATTGCATCTGTCTGTTCTCCCAGATCCAGAAGCTAAGGACAGAGAAGTTACCCGCCGCTTTTCCCTAGCCTCCTCCATCAGCACCACAGTTACTGCTTCTGCTGTGACCAAAGGTACCGTCATGCTGCTCGCTTGGCCACCCTCCTCCACCCTTCCTGCTGATACTTTTACTGCCAAATGCTGTTCACAGTGGGTTCATCAGGCCCAATTTTTATAAACGCAGGAGGTCCCGGTAGAAGAAGAGTCAGGAGCAGTGTGACACCTGCAGGGAGGCAGGCCAGGGCGTTCTGAGTGGACACCAAGGTGTGCTGCCAGCTTGTCGAGTGACTCTTCTCAGTTCCTCCAAAGTAGGCTTCAAGGAGTGGCGCTGGTTTCCATGGAAACTAGATGAATTTTTTGGCTGATGTGGGGTTAAGTTTCCAACTTCTCCCTGGTCTGGATTAACTTAAAATTCAATCAAAAATATTTCTCCATTTTCTTAAAGCTGGTCAGGATTTTTGCTGTCAAGAAGGAGAGAATCTCCTCCTTGTGTGGCAGAGATCAGATGGTAAGAAAGCCTGAAATCAAAGAGTAGCAATAGAGGCCAGTTTTAAGCATATTTAGCATAATCACAGTTTTGAGCAGAAATTACGTTTGCAAGGAAATTTTCAGAGATGTGTAAGGGGCCCAGGTGCCCAGAACGCACTGAACTCTCTGCAGTTTGTGTGGGAACTTACGGAAGTTTTCCTTTTGAGCTGTGATTGTTTTGAGAAAAGGCACTTTTCCAGAATTTAAGTTACTGCACTAGTGCCTATACTTAAACCCAAAAGCAACCCATGCATTTGAGCAAGCTGGTTGTGCTGAAAATCAGTAGGATCGTAGGCACCTATGCATGTATGTCAGAGTTACTTTGAAGAGCAGAATGTGTGGTCTTCCATGGAATTCTGAATATACTGTCTTTTGTCACTGGAATGAAGCAGAGAAACTGATTTGCAAGCTTAAGATCTGTGGGGCAATTCGCAAACCAAAATAGAAGGGAAAATGACAGAATTCATCTGTATAAAAACCTTTGCACAGTATTTATCACTTTCTAAATAGTTGTGAAGGATGTGAACGTCTCCTTGGCTGTGCAATGAGGCTGTTGTGAAATGAGAGCGTGGTGGGTCTTATTGGAGGTGGTATCACCAATACCTACAAAGGTTTCTTTACCAGCCCCTTTAAACCATAACACTAAAACATCACCACGTGGAAACGATGGGCATAGCGCAGGAGAAGAGGTTTCTTAGAGCTTTCTGTCCTCGGCAGCTACTTCAGAAATACATGATCAGTGATGGGAAGAGTGAATTATTTCCTAATATTGATTTCCAAAGCTGGGGAAGAGAAAGAAGCGCATATGTACGACGAGAATAGGCAACCAAGGGTTGTTCTTTAGTGTGATTTCTCAAAGAGACCATGTGTGAATTACAAGGAAATTCTAACTTTCTAACAGTTTCATATAAAAAAAAAATTCCTGCCTGCCACATGACTGTTGGCAAGTTCTTGGAATGCTGGGAAAACTACTTTTGTAACAATTTCAAAAGCCAGAAAACAAAATGAGTGCTTTTTAATTATTTACGGCATCTTCTTTAAGAAAATAGATGACAAAAGAGCTGAAGCCTGAGTCTTGTCTCAGCATCAGCCAAATGCAGGTCTAGCCAGGGTGCTGGGATCATCACAGTGGAGGCTACTGCACAGTGCTGGTCCTCGCTGCTCCCAGTTCGGCCCTGTCACATCACCAGTCCCTCATGTGTGGTGTCAGGACACAGGAGAAGCGCTGGATGTGGACCTGTGACGGATGCCCTCCACCTCTGTGGAGCATAAGTGTTGGCTTTTGTGGGCTCTTCCCTGCCAGCCTCAGGGGTGGAAAGCTGGGACTGCGTTAAGTGTCATCTCCTGGGCAGGAGTGGGAGAAAACCTCTGTGAAACCTGACTGGAAGCAGATACCTTTACTACGTCTTAATGCAAAAATGGGTCTGCTTCCTCTCACATCACCTAAATGTTTATGTTCCCCACCTAGAATTTAGGGGTTGGCCACTTTTCTGGGTGAAATGGGAAGTATTAGGCAAGGTAGTGTTTCCAGGTAATGGGAAAGCAAGTTTCTCCTTTAACGATATTTACAGCCTTGTGACTCTGCAAACTTCACACAGGTCCCCTTGTTCCTGCAGTTAAAGTCAAGAGACACGAAATAAAGAGTGACCCAACCCCCCTGGGGTTTGAAGGTATGAGCATTTCCATCCTGCATGAACACTTGTTTGGCAATCTTTGGGTATTTTTCACTGAATTCACATCTCATCACTGCTGGCAGACGACACTAGAGTCCATGAAGGGTTTGGTGTCACTTTATCTGTTAACTGTGATCAGCACAGCTTGTCACCCCCTTGCCTGTCCCCTGCACTCATATTTACCAGCTGTCACAGAGCGATGGGCCTAAATCAAAGCCCAAATTCTCTGCCTGTTTTGGGAAGGAATGCTCTAGACTGGGATCTGGATTTTCTGCCTGGCTTCTACCTCACTCTGGAGAGTGCAGCACCAGGGAGCCAAGAGGCTGCTTGTCACCTTCACCTGCAGTCTGGCCGCTTGCGTCCCTCTTCCCTTGTTCATGTCTTTACCTAAAAAGAGGAGCAGGAGCCATGTGCATGACAACTGCTAGAGACTAGACTGTGCATTAATATCCATTTAAGGTGCAGTGTTTCATTTCAGCAGAATTTGTTGCAGCAGATTCATTGGTTACTGTTTAATAAACAGTACTAAAGAGTTAACCTGGGAAAATAGTTCCCCAGCCACTGGAAGATCACCAGCTTCTGTTGTCAGCTTTCCCCTTTACGTGAGCATTTGCCAGAGCATGTTGCCTTGTTTAGGGCACAAGCCGTCAGGAGGTGAGAGCTGTAGGCTGGGGAATCCTTTCTTCGGCTTGTGTAGCTCTGCACAGAACCTGGGGAGGAAGGGCAGGTGGCCAGGTCAGCGATGGGACCAGTGACATCAGAGCTATCTCCTATGTCACTCCCTGCAGAGGAGGAGAATGGGACAGCGAGCTTGGAAGAAACAATTCAGAGACAGGAAAGGAAGTAGTAGTTTTGCTGTTTGCCAAACAGTTGGTTTTGCCAGTGACCTCTGGCACTGCTTGAAATAATAGAATCATAGAATGTTTTTAGCTGGAAGGGACCTCCAGAGACCATCCAGTCCAACCTCCCTACACAAGCAGGGATGTCTACCTAGGTCAGGTTGCTCAGAGCCCCATCAAGCCTGACCTTGAATGACTCCAGGGATGGGGCGAGCACCTGAGTTCCACAGACTGTGGTGTTTATACCTCACGGATCAATAGTCCTGATCTCAGCAGCGTGTGGCTGCAGAGGGAGCGGGGCTCTCCTGGTGCAAGTTCTGTCCATAGGATAGAGCTGAGCTGACCCTCGCTGGTTAAAACACGGTCCTACTGCACAACACCGCTCGCCAGCCTGAGTTTCTTTAAGTAGGAAATAATGACTATCATTATCCTTTTACCAGAAGATAGTGCAGCTACTACCAGGGCTCTGGCAGAGTTAATGACACAAAAGATTCTATGTACTTAGATAAAAACTTCCCAACCCCCCAAATTGTGTAGCATTCATCGAGAGTCAAATCATTTCTGGCTGGGTGGAGCAGGCTCCCTGCCCTCCTTTCGTTGCTGTATGGATGGGCACCAAAACCAGGTACCATCACCTACGGAATGATCGGAAATGCTGCGGGGAAAATGTGCTAAAAAAGTGTAAGGAAGCTGTAGCGAAATAGAACACTGCACTGCTCACCCAGCAACCACTTTCCTCACTTAACATCAGTATTTCTGCTTGATTCCTTTGGCTGTTCTCTGTCCTCCTCAGACTTGGCGTTTTTCTGTGGAATGCTGCTGTCTTTTCACTCATTTGTGCTGGTCGTGTGTCTCTTCTTTTTTTAACTGTTGGACCCCCCCTCCACCTGTTTGTTAAAGAGATTGCTGGCTGCAGAGGTGATTCAGGAATTCACTTTTATACTGGTTGTCTGGTCACTATTTTACCTTCAAGACACAAATTGTGCTTCCTGTCACAGATGCTTTTGAGAACAACATATTGGCCCAGACTAAATGTAATACCGGTTCCACCACGAGACCTGTACCTAGATCTGCTTCACAGACAGGTAAACAAAATTAAAATCCTTTATCAGCTCAGTTTGAGAGTGTGATATAAATTTCCGGTAATGTTTACTCTCTTTACCTTAAAGAGATTTTTCTCTTTTAATGAACATTATTTCCCCTGAAGGCAATGAAAGAACAAGCTTGGACTACCAGCAGGTATAGAAACAACATCCCAGATTCTGGTTTTCTGTAGGTCAGGCACAGCCTGAAAAGAATTCTTTTAATTGATGTTAGAGAGCTCAGAATTATGATCTGTGTTATTTTATAGTTCGAATTCAGGACATAAAACTGAGGCTATTTCTTAGTGTCTGAAATTAGGGTAGCAAATAGACGAGGGAGGCTGATGGATGTTTTTGTATGGAATCCTTGCTGTTTAGCACCCTGCCTTGGGTGCTTTCTACAAATGACAGTGGCAGAAGGTGACTGAAGCTTTGTCTAAGGGGGGTATCTTTTCCTTTTGGTGTTGGTAGCCCAGCCTGTGAATTTGAACTCAAATTGCTGTAGCAGTTTGAAGCTAATTAACGTCAATGTATTCTTGTACCTTTGTACAGTCACTGGTATTTTGCTGGCGTGATTCAGCTGACACAGAACATGGGGTCCAGCTCAATAGGCTGCACAGACTGGAGCGGGTCCAGAGGAGGGCCACAAAAATGGCTGGTTGGCTGGAGCACCTCTCCTTCAAAGACAGCTGAGAGAGTTGGGGTTGTTCAGCCTGGAGAAGAGAAGGCTCCGAGGAGACCTTATGGCAGCCTTCCAGTGTCTGAAAGTGTCTACAAGAAAGCCAGGGAGGGGCTGTTTACAAGGGCATGTAGCGATAGGATGAGGGGCAATGGTTTGAAACTACAGAAGGGTAGATTTAAATTAGACATTAGGAAGAAGTTCTTCACTATGATGGTGGTGGAACACTGGAACAGGTTGCCCAGAGAGATGGTGGAAGCCCCATTGCTGGAGATGTTCAAGGTCAGGCTTGATGGCGCTCTGAGCAACCTGACTGAGTTAGAGATGTCCCTGCTGACTGCAGGAGGGTTGGACTAGATGACCCTGGAAGGTCCCTTCCAACTCATTCTATGATTCTATGACTGAAATTCTCTCTTCTGTCTCAAAATTCTGTTGGTATAGACCTTGGCAGAGACTCTCATAACCCAGCACAGGAATGCCACTTCAGAGGCTAGTTTACACCTTGAAAAGTACGGATGACATAAGCATCCCTGTAGGGTTATAACAGGGGCTGCTGTTCTGGTGGAAGAAGGTCGCTGTCTCTCTTGGACCTGAAGTGCAGTGGTGGGGGCAGTCACAGCCCCTGTGTGGCAGGAGGGAGGAGAAGGGGCTGCAGAGCAGGGAGGATGTGCATGGGGAGGGATTAAATAAATCAACTGATAAACCTATTTCTCCTTGATCAGATCACTTTTATGTTTACTGCCCGACCTGCCTGGCTTGGACTTTGTATTGTCTCAGGGCAGTTTTTGCAGTGGGTGCTGGGTCATGCATAATCCCGCTGCATGAGCATCTGTCTCCGTGCCTTGTTATCAGACCGCTGCTTCTCCTTGTCAAGACCAATGGCCCACAGGCTGTAAAGAACTTGATTCAGCATCTGCTCAGCCCTGGTCCCTGTGAATCAGCTGATGCACAGCGATTACATTAAGTTGGAAGGCACGTGGTGGTTTGACTGACCCCATGCAGCTTGTATCTGTCAGGGCTGCAGAATCCCTTGGTAGATGCAAGGTCTGTTTCCTCCTAGCTGGACTGCAGTCATCTCTGTGAGAAAAGGGACAGGCATCAAGTGTGAAGGAAAGTGTAGACCATGATTGCCATCTGTACAGAAGAGACTGGGTTACTTCTCCAGCATGGAAGCCTCTGGCAGGCAGGTTTTACAAGGCTTAGCTTGAATTTCCTCAGGACACATCTTCTGGGCGTGCCTTTGTAGGTAAAGAAACTGGCTGGAAATCTCTCATTCAGTCCCTTCCACTGGGCTGGGGTGGTTTTGGGTGCAAATCGTGCAATAAGACTGCTAACAGCAGAAGTATTAATGACATCTTCTCTACCTACCACCAAGGTCTGGTTGTCTCTGTGCCTTGTTGTTTACTCTGTCCCTTCCCTGCACTTCCAGCCTGCTCCAGGGTATAGTCTTGAAAGTTGCTCAGGTGGTAATATCACCTTGGGGTGAGATGGAGATAAGAAGTCGACCAAAATTCAGTGGCTTCGGGCTTCAGTTAATAGATAAACTTGTGGAGGTAAGCTGGCTCTGCAGAAATACTCCTGGTCCTTGTTTTTTGTACCTCCTGAATGAGGAGATTTAGCTAAACACTCAACGTAGTGATGAGCACGCACACGGTGGCCACACAACGTGTCCTCCCACAAACGACAGCAAGTGATACATGCGTTCAGAGACAGAACGATGGCTGTGAAGTAATTTTAATGGCAAATTCAGGGAATGAGCTGTGAAAAGGTACGAGTAATTCAGCAAGTGGAACAGTGGGAAGTGAGCCTGGGACATTTCAAACGACTGAGTCTGAAAGAGGCTAATGACTGATAGGTAACTGGATTTGTTTTATCTCCTTTGAAAAGGTTGGCCCAGCAGGCAGATGCCGTCTCTGGACACATTTGAAGATTTCGAAGCCATCCCCTCCAGCACAGATGAACTCTCCAACTCTTCTGACTTGGAGGAAGAGACCAACCCTAACAATGTAAGTGCTTTTTCAAATTATCCTGCTCTTTCCCAGTGCAACGTCCTCTTCTCTGAAGAACGTGATTTAACCTGCAATGTCTGGATCCATGTCAGCCTTGAATTCATGGATATGTGGGAATATAGAAGATGGGAATTAAATCTGGGGTACTGGGAGATTATTCCAAGACTATTCCATTGATCAGGATCAGGACCATAAAAAACGCCCTTACTTGTAAACTGTTACAAAAGCGAGGGAAAACTGTGAGCCTTTAAAGAAGTAATTTCAGACTTTTCCAGATAACTTAGCCTGGTGCCACAAACCAAATTTCTACACCAGAATAATGGCTGGCTGGTTAATTCTAAAGCCTGAACGCACAACACAGTTCTGTCCTGATTGAATAATATTTAAGCTGGGCATGATAAAAGGGATGGAAAGTGACACAATTCCTTACAGAAGAATTCTCTGCCAGCTCGGAATGCCTGACTCAGTATTTAACTAAACTCGCTCTCTCTTGCACAGCGTTCTTTTACCTATAGTGGCGGTATTGATGACGCATTGTTTCATTCATTTCAGGGGACCAATCTCTTTCGGGTAGAGGGCAGTTTTGACAGCTGTTTCCCGGATTCTCTCACGCTCGAGGATGGAGATTTAGTGCAGTTTGTGCAGGAAGGAGAGAATGGTCAATGGTAAGTACAGCAGAGAGACAGAATTTGGCAGGCAGGACAGCCATAACCTCCTGGAAGAGATGGAAAATATTCAGAAGAATGTCAAAGCCTCTTCAAAATCAATCCAAATCCACTCCCTCCATTGAGCACCAGGTGAAAGAGGCAGGGGGAGGCGTGAACATACAAGCAGCTTTGGTTAATTCCACCTGGTTGGCTTTCACCCCAAATGTTTGTGACATGAGACTGAAGAGGACAGAAGTTTTCTTATAGGAAATGAAGGGGAATATTTGGGCTTTTGACCCTTCTAGCCAGAAGGACAACTGCCAAAGGCAGCACCCTCCCATAGGATACGTCAGTAAAATCCCCATGCCTCCTACTGAGCTGCAGCAGTGAACCAGAGAGCATTTTTAGCTCCAAAGGCTTAGATATAAGATGTGATTGACAAAGTGGAATGAATCTGGCCCCCTTGAGCTCGCATGCATTTTGATGTATTTATTCTCTTTTGCTGACAAGTGAGTGCTAGGAACAGACTGGCTGGACATCTCAAATTCTCCTTCCATGCATAATTTGGAGGGAGAAGATCTGATCAGTCAGACCCTTCACTCAGAACTGACATGCAGCTGAGACAGGAGCAAGTCCCATAGGGTGAAGTAGGTGGGAAGTGAACTAAACCCATCCACCCTAGATGGTATTTGCAGCAAGGGGGATGGACAATATGAAAGATTCGTTTTATTCAGCTCTGAATTCAGCCCAGGGTCTCAGACACAGCCCAAGGCCATCGCTTCCTTGCCACTTGCAACGGAGCTTGACCCGGGATACTGGGTCACCATCTGAGACTGCTGAAACTCCATCACCAGCTCCCTGTAGGACTGCCCTGCATCCTCTGCCTTCTTTAGTCTAGGAAACAGCTGCCCAACATGCACCTCTGAGAAATACAACCCAGGGAAAAGGAAAGGAGGAACATTTACTATTTTCTGAATTCCAGGTTAGTGAAGAAACTTGTCTCTGAGAAGAGCGACTGGGTTCCTTCCAGTATATTGCAGCCAGCAGAGGGGGACAGTAACAACATAATGAAGAACAGCAACGCAGGTAACAGAGAAAACTTGTTACTGGCAGTTAATGATTTTTTTTTTCACACAAAAAAAGGATGTGATAAATAGTGCACTTTATTAAAGCACTTGGTCCGAGTGTACGTCTGTGCTGCGGTCTCTGATGACGCAGCTGAGTTAGCCTGAAATGTAGTGCTGTGGGTGTTAGAGCTAGTTAGGCCCAGCAGCTTAACTTGGCTTGGGTTGTTTTCCCCTTCCTGAGCAGAATTTGAATCTCCCACAAAACTCCTGTGGCCACCGAGAGCCCGGCTGGCTACTTTACAGGCCAGGTGTGTCACCCAGCGGGTGTGTGTAACTCCAGGATAGCTTTCACCTGACACGGCTAGCGTCTGGACTTAGGTCAGCATCAGGCTGTGGTTCCAGCCTAGGCTTGGAGAACACTGAAATGTCATAGACCATTACTGCTTTCATCATATTTCACTGCTGGCTCCAAAGACTAAAGAGCTGCTCTGGCAGGATTTCAGCCAAATCAGCACTAAAAGTCATCCTTTCTTCAGCTTTGGTTCTGACCTAACTCACAAACATGTTGCACTGGAAAAGCTGAATCTCAGCAGCTCTGCAGATCAAAGGTTTATAATTTTAGACTAATTTTTGCCCATCCTTAAATACAAGTTACCAAAATGTCTCCTGCTTTTCTTCCAGCACTGCCGTTCCTCGAGGAGCTGTGATAGAGAACTACCAGCATTTTAATTTGAGTTACTGGTTTCTTTTGGTTTGGTTTTTTTTGTCAGTTTGTTAGAGATAAACATTTTTGGAAGTTAACCAGGATTCTTTGCTGTGGTTTAAAAGGAGTTTGGTAATTGCTGCTCCTTCACCTCCACAGCAGGTCAATTCTGCCTTCACCCTCAGCGCCTAACTATGGCTCTCATTTCTTTGGCACGCCCAACGCTTCAAAAGGAAAATGAAGCCACGCACACGTTACAGTTAGTTACGTGCCAAAAGAGCCTCCCCTGCCTTTAGCGCAGGAATTAGGAAAGCAGTAGAATTGTGATTCTTTATTCTTTATTTTATTTCAGGCTTTTAACAATGAACCTCAAGACTGTAGATGGGAAATCCTTTAGACGTGTTGTAGTGACAATGCCCATGTCCTCCTTTTCAGACATGTACAACGATTCCTGCAGTACGGCCTCAGTAGAGTCAGACTCCAAGGAAAGTGAGGTGGCCAAAAGCTTCCCAGCAGAACAGAGGGCTGGCAGCTGAGCAGCAGAACCAGCCTTCCTCAGGACCCCATCCATCCCTGTTTATTTTGGGTGGATGCTGGATCAAAGTTGCCTTTCTCACAAGCTCTGAGGTTCCATAACTCACTACAACTTTGTCAGCATGAGCAGATGAGAACTGTGCTGTCCACCTGGCAAGCTGGGAAAAAAGGAACTTGAAAGAAGCATTAAACATCCAGAAAGCATCAAAACCCACCTTCAGTATTACAGGAGAAAAATGCTTCTCGCATTGATTATCAAACCGTTTTAGAAGATGTGGCCTAAATTAGGTCGGCAGCAGAGCTGAAGAGTTACTATGCACGCACCTTTCTGGCAACTTTGCTTGAACACCGAGTTACTGCAGAGGGACACACGCGTGGTCACGAGTTCTTGCTCTACCGTGGGGTCGCCTGGAGGTTTTTCCATTTGCTTGCCTCTGGCTGTGCCTTCTCCGTCCTCCTTAATTCCAGCAGACACATCACAAATGTGCCCTTTTTGCTGACGGCCAACACCAACCCCGCCCCATTTTAGTATGGCCACTGAAAGGGAACTTCTGGCTTGGACCATGGGAGAGGCTTCACGCAGCGATGGTGTGGCTGCTTTGGCAACGGCACAGCAAAGAGCCTGCTGCACGCAGCGTTACGTTGGAATGATGCAGGTGGCAGCTCCTGGCTACGAGGTGGAGGAGCAAGGCTTGGCAGGGAAGCAAAGACGTGTGACAGCTACTGTGACAAAGAACATTTTGAACTCTTTTTACGCTACCAGTCATTCCTCTGCCCCTCTGCAGTCCGTGGTTGCTGGATCACAATCCTTTGCGTTTGGTGCCGAGAATTCCATTGAATGCCATTTAATGTCCTACGTTTGAGTAGACTGCATGCTTTCCTTGTGTGCTGGGCTATGGAGTAGATACATTTCACCCCCCATTTGGAATATACGTTGCAAATAGGCAGTGAGCATTAGATGCTCCAGTGAATGGGTAAAGTGTTGTTGTTAAATCCTTCTTTCCAGGACATTTGATTAAAGGACTGTACCAAATCTCTGCCACGTAAAGATGTAATGGATAATATAAAGCGCTTGCAGATGGTATTACTCCTATACAAGCCATTCGCTCATTTAGAGCAGCCCTTCGGGCTTTTTGATGGTAATTGGGGGGTCTTAGGTCCCACAAAAGCTGCTAATACTGTAGTAAAGATAAGTATTGACTAAGGGTTGCAAACAGGCAACGATCAGCCTGGTAAAAATTACCCTAGAAGCTCAGAAGCGAGTGACTGGCTTTCACAATTAGGGATTTTTTTGTTTAACCCTGAGACTAGTGGTACTCTGTGTAAATAGCAAAGGGGACAAAAGCACTAAAACTGGAGATGAAGCAAAACCAAAACCCACTCTTTAGTAATGGAGCCTCTACGCAGAATAGTAGGAGTCTGTGTCATTTCTGCTGTCTCTTTGCAGGGACCTGAGTGGTTCTCGTTGTGTCTCAGTGGAGGCTGGCGTTGTACATGTCTCAGCGAGTGAGTCGGGATGGCTGTGATGCTGGCAGATAGTCCCGTTCAGGAACAAGCCTTGCAGAAGGCTTACTCAGATTTTGTTTGCCTATGAAGGCTTATTGGTGACTTACGTGTTGCACGGCGGTGGAAACTCCCATGGTTCTTCTAAATATCTAAACTCTGTGATTTGTGATGCTTTCCACTCACGACTAAAGAACCTGAGAGTTCTGTACCTTTTTTGGAAGCTAATTTTGTCCCACAGAGAGATGAGCTTGTCTGCTTTGTGCTGTTCATTTACCTTAAAAATGACACGTAGGCTCTCAGGAACATGAATTGTGATAGTCTGCCGCAGGTATGAGCATCTTGAGGGGAGAACAGATTCCTTTCAGTCCCCTAAGGAAATACGCAGTGACATTCTCTTGTAGGGCAATTACTTTGTTCTCTCCCTAAAATGATTTCAGTTTTGTTTCTGTCTTACTTTCAGTAACATTTGCACAGCCTGATAAGAGTGCTTCTGTCTACCCCTTCCCGAAGCGCAGGAGAGGAAAGGAGTAGGGAGCTTTGATTGCACATTAATAAGTGTAGTAAGCTTTTGTGTGTGTGTGTGAGAGAGAGAGATGAGGAAGGGTCACCCTGGGTCCATGAAACTGCCAAAACTGGGAGCTGTGACACTGCTGAGAGATGGAAAGATGCAAAGTGGCACTTTGGAGTTTCTTTGGAGGGATCTCAGCCTACTGAGAAATGGCAGTGGGAAGTGTCCCTTCGAACTGCAGACAGAAAATCAGGTGTTGTCAGTCCATTTCCTACCTCTGCTGTGTGCAGAGTGCTGGTCCTACCTCCCCTGGTGCCTCGGTACTGTCCTGTAAAACGGGAGCTACGGGATTGCCCATGTGTTGAATTCTGATGCAAAATTGTAGCATGTTTGCAAAACTCGGGGGCCCTCCCAGGGAGAGCAGAGCATTCAATCCCGTATTGTCCCCCTGTGCCCTCCATGAGTGTTGGTGGTGGCACTCTGTGGGGTGGTCTAGAGCTGGAGCAGGGGAGAGGGTTGCTGCAGAAGTGTCTCCTCTCTCCCAGCTCACCATCTCCCCATGACAACTGCAAAGGTACGGGCTGGATTATAACAATTCTCCTCCCTACTTTGCTTTGGAAAACTTGGGGTTTGGTTTTTGTACAAAATCTCGTGTTTTATCCCGTTGGACCAAAGTTTGCGTCACTCTTGCACCACGAATGTCCTGAAGATGACAAGTAACTCAGTGCCCCGTGGCTGTGCGCAGCAGCGGCACGGAACTCTGGTCTCAGTGGTCTTTGGGAGCTGGTGGTATGACGGCTATCCTTGGACACCACTGAACCTGAGCAGGGAGACCACAACCATTAATTGTGTCTTCAAGCTTCCCCCAGGGCCAATGGGCCAACGGCAGCTGCCTGTTTCTGTCTCCACGGTCCAAGCTCAGACCACGCTGCAACCGTTGCATCTGCTGCTGGCTGATGCCCGCGGTGCAGACGTTGGTGAGACAGAGCCATGCTGCTGTGTTTGCTTTTTTAAAGAATGAAGTTCAATGACACGTCAGGCTGCTGACGTGTCTGAAAGCAGCCAACAAGAAGTCACCTTCTGGCTTTGCTGATGAGACAAACTGGGGTTTGATGACTTTTTTTTTTTTCAAGAGTGGACAGGATAGTCTTTTAATTAGTGTATTTCTGGCAAGGTGATATTTTCCAGTTTCAAGCAAGGTGATAATTAAGGGAACGACTCTCCATGTACAGTCTAGAATATGATCTGGTTACGTCCAGCGAGACGAATGTGTATGTTAAGGTATCCTTATTCTGTATTTGACTCCCTCATTTTCAGGCAGATGGGCCCCCAAATCATAGTTTTCAAATATGGATTCCATTTCAGTGTGGCTTGGAGATGATATAGTGACCAGGAAGTCATTTCAAAGTCATGGCTGCCTCTTAGTTTCAGCTGTAGGAGAGACAAGGGCCAAGTAAATCGGTGCTGTAGCAGCACTCATGGTTGAGCATTGTGTCCTCGCTGCTTGACCAGCGAGTCCGTGCCAGGTGCCTGGCTGATCTCTCGGGGTCCACACTAATGTGACCAGCCCTCGGGGCTGAGGTTTTGACTTGGGTCTACCCCTCTGCTGTGCTGTCATCTTCTCTGAGACCTGCAGAAAGGTCACATCCTCCAAACTCTGCCCTCGGTGCAGTCGCGCGTGGTTGGGCAGCAGACTCCTTCCTCACTGGTGACGAACAGAGAGACGGGCAGTTGCCATGATACACAAGTCGTGGTTTTAGTAAACCAGGCTAAAATGTAATCAGGCCTGGCCCTCTCCTTCTCCCACTTCTAACCCCACCCGGTGGAGAATCAGACCAACGGTGGTTGTCTTGATCAGAAACGGCTGCGGCCAAACCACGTCTGAACACTGGCTTTTCGTGCCAGTGACATCAAAGCTGTGCGTGTGTCTTCTATTCTGGTTGTGTATGTGATGAGAAGCCATTTTATTAGTCATAATTTTCCTAGACTCTTGAGATTTCAAGCAGGATTGGGTATGAGAATGGCCATGAGCTTCCTTTCCAAAAAATACCCCAAGCCTGACTTCAAATATATATATGATTAGAAATATATAAGAAAATATGAAAAAAAGAGCCAAATTGTGTATTTCTTCTTGCAGCTGGAGCTGAAATAGCTGCTAAGCTTTCCTCTCCCCAGCTGAGAATTGGTACAGTTTGTTTTTCTTACATATTTTCCATGGTGTTGATAATGATGTATTTGTATATTGTGACTGATGAGAGATAATCAGACAGGGAAAGAGCACAGAACTACCTGTCCTTTTTTTTCCAGTCAAGACAGAATGTATGAATTTATTACAAGAAAAATGTGTGCAAATGAACTTCCTGTAATTAGGCCATCCTGACCTGTGTAGAACCACACTTTGTTCGAAATTTATAAAAATTATAACTAGTACAAAACATTGTGGTTGATGTCTCTACATGAAGTAACAAGTCAAATGAGCCTTCCTTCTATTCAAAATAAATCAGTATCAGCGAAGGCATCAGCTGAAAAAAATCCACACATCTGTCCAATATAACTTTATTTGTCCAACACACTTGTCACAAAGGCACAGTGGGGTTTTTTTTTTCCTTTATCCATGTTCCTGAATCCCTGGGACTCTCTTAGGAGAGTGCAAAGAGTCACACAGACAGTTCAGAGCAGCCGTAAGGCAAGGAAAAGCTGTAGGATAAATTTATTTTCATTTTCCCCAAGATATCTGCATATGTTTGGGTACCGGTGGTTGGTTAGGGAGCACTAATCGACCCAAAAGCGTGTTGTGGATCATTTAGAAGGGCAAGCAGGTAAAAATGAGGATGTAGAACCACAATGCAAATAGAGAGAGCAAAATAAATTGGAACTAATTTCAGCCGATAGCCAGGTTTCTTCAAAGCACTCACCTCACTTGAGTTCTCAAGCCATTGGCCTTATCCATTTACTGCAGTGCAACGTCGGTATGAGAAAATGCAGACTTAGGACCGCACCAGCTCCCCGGTGTGGGGCTTGCTCTGCTCCCCCCACACCAGGCAGGCCCCATGGCCAAGGCCCAGGCTTGGGAATCCAGCCGCACACGTAACGCTCTCCTGTTGCAGATCTCTGGTACAGCTACGCTTGCCGGGACCTGCCCCTGCAGCTCCTGTCCCAGCTCGGCGTGGTTTGCAGGAGGCACTTCACAGGACACAGGTGGGACGCTGCTGTTTGCTGAGGAGCGTGTCTGGATGCGGCACTAACGGTGAGGCCACCCCAGCTGATCCACCTTCAACAAGCTCAGCCCCTGGAGCACAACTGAAGCATCCAGCAAAGGCTGCCGAGCATCCCCAGCTGTGACCACAGCTGCTCTGGGGCTTTGTTCAGCCCTCTCTCACTTTTGGCAGGTGCTCTGTGGACATGGCCCAAGATCACACCTCTGTCCCTTCCGTGCCTTAATAGAAAGAAAAGATTTTGGCTGTTTTTTGTAAAGGATACAGAGAAAGTACTGATTTACAGGTTGTAACCCACCCTGGGGCACGGCTGCAGTCTGCACCAGCTTATCGAAACGGGAGCAGAGCCCCAGGTCTCTGCTGCAGAGTGAGAGCCTGTCCGCCCCCCAGTTAGCCCAGCAAGCCCTTTCTGGTTTCACTTTCCCTCCTAACCATCATTTGTTTCCTTCTGCAGCAGTTTACAGACAGAAGCATCCATCTCCCCTTCTCTCTCCACCTCCTTTCCAGCCATGTGACTGAGCACTCCCTGCATCAAGTGAAACTTGGCAGTGCCCAGGAAACCTCGATTTCCCTCCACCCGCTCCACGGTGAGAAGCCGCATCTCCCAAACCTGCAGCCGTGCTGGCCATGGGGAGAAGCGCACAGCAGGTCGTCTGGCTAACCCTCGCCTGTGGTGAGTAACGTCCTCCATCGTTTCTATCAGAAAGATGAGGCAGACTACACTAGTTCTGGTTCCTTGCAGTAAGGACAGCACCTAACAGGCTGAAAACTTTAAATAGTTTCGTTGCTAGCACTAAGGGAGCTCTCAGTAAAGTCCCACTGCTAAGAAATAACTATAACTACATTTAACTGCAGCTGGTATGGACTTGGTCTGATGTTTCCCTGTGTATTTTCCCTCACACTTTGTGGTGACATCAACTCTGTGTGATGGAGTCAGTTCAAAATCGTATTAGAGGCAGACTTTTTGGGGCTTGCTTTTCTTAATGAAAAATAACTTCCAAATCAGCAGAACTGAGTGAAAGAGAGAGACAAGCAGAAGAAAAACTAAGGAAGTGTTGCTGGAGCGATTCACCTGCAGCACAAGGTGCAGAGTGAGGCATGGGGCTTGGAGAAGGCAGGCTGGGGCTTATCTCCACAACAATCCCACATCAAGGTCACCGCTCAACCCTTACTGCTGCTTGGTGAACATCTGTGGAGCCAGGCTGGTGAAGAACGCGTCCCAGCATGTGAAGTTGCCCCTCAACACTGACGGCAGTACAAAATCTGCCAGGGGAAGGAGGACAGAGCGTGATTTAATCCGTGTAACGGCTGAAGGTTTGAGCTCCTGGTGGGACGCTGGATTGCTGCAGCGCGCTTTGCCATCGGCACGCAGGGATCACACACCTAACAGCCCCTGTCCCCCTCCCAGCACAGTGAACAGGGAAACATCCCAGGAACTCAACCACAAGCAGCTCCTGCCGTACCTGCTCTGCTTTCCCACACCCACTTCACAGCCCGAGTCTGCTGAAGTAGCCCCGAAACGTATCTATGAAAGGAGAGTCAGATCAGACTGCGAGAACTAGCACTAACAACTCAGCGGCCAGCAAGGACCTTTCTGACCAGAAGGAACTTGTTTCCTCAGCTCCGTATCCATTTTTGATCATTCCTTTAATAATGTGATGTTTTATTAATGCCCCAAAGTCAAGTCTTTCTGTGCAGATAAGGAATGAAACATAATTAGAGTTTAAAGGACAAAGGTCTGATGGGCTGGAGGTTTAACAAACTGCTCTTATGCTGGAGGGAAACTACGGCAGTACCAAAACCTCTTGGAAAGTCTCGGGGCTTTTCCAGTTCCTCCTCACGGACTCAAATCAAAGCAGCCGGAGCCAACGAGTTTTCAGTGACTGTAGGAGCTGGGGCAGGTTTTTGTGTCCCCACAAAATCAGTCAGCTAAACACGAGCATTTCTTCTGGGCAGCATAAAGCAGAACAAAGCTGCTGGGTGGCTGAGTAGCGTGAGTGTGTGGTTAGACAAGAAGGGGAAAAAATCCTCAGCAGGAGTTTTTTTTTCCACCCACCCCATGACAGGACAGCAGGCTGAGAAATGTCACAGGTAGATCATGGTACTGGGAGCTCCATTTCCTACCATAATGCCTGGGAGCAGAGCAGTGACATGCCTGTGCTGGCATTGACTGAAAGGGGTCACCAAAGCATGAAAACGGGAGCGCCAGGCCCAGGCTGGGAACGGGGAATTTCTGAGAGCTGCCCTGATCCTTTTCTGAGAGCTTTGTTTGGAGCGTTGCGTGCGTGGAGCCTTGCTGGGCAGAAACACACGTGGAAGCTGAAATGAGACAAGGGGATTGCAGGTGCTTGCTTTGGGAAAATACACCGCAGGGAGCACGTATCCCTCAGGCAAAATGTTGGTTGTATGAGTAGCTGGAATAGCTACAGTAAAACCACAAGTTAATATCTGGAAATTCCCCGTTTCCCAGACTGGTTTCCCAGACTATTGGGAATCGCTGTAAGACCATTACGCTGCCTCAATCCCCTGACACATAAAAAACGTTCCCTTTCCCCATGGTTGGTAAGCAACCGACCACCCCTTTGACTGTTACACTTCATCCTCCTCAGACCCTGATAATTTGCCTCTAGCAAATCTTGTTGTACTACTCCCTGCAAGGGACTTCTTGTGCTGCCTGAGGATTGTGCAAGGTCCACTCACACCTCCGGCATCCTCTGGCTTCTTCAGCAGTAAAACCAGCGTGCGGGGAGCTGGGAGCCGAGGTGCTTCCACTGCACTGGGCATATTCAGAGGTGTGAGGAGCCGGGGAGTGGTGAATAGTTATGGCTGGTCCTAGAGCATGCCTGCCTTCACCATGATGACCAGAGCCAAATGAAACATAAAAATCTTATCAAACCCGCTGATAACAAAATCAGTGCAGTTATGTTGTGGGCATCAACAGAAATGTTAAATGTCAAGGTTTCTAGACTACTGACTCATCTGTTTCTTTGCAGCGTTTTCCTCTTGTTTTGCTGAAGTAGCCCTGGGAGTCGAACTGTCTCCAGAAACCACAACCTACCACCACACGGCTACTTCTGCTCAGCTGTCTTCCCTTTATCAAGGTGCTACAGTTCATTTTAACAGCACAGGCTCCCTTAAAACAACACCCGCCAGCCATAGAACGACTGTGCAGGCAACAGACCAGCAGCAGGTAACACCAGCCCCAGGCCATCATACCACAGCCCAGACAGGAGCAACCACCACAGAAGTGACCAGCCACAAATGTCCCATGGTGGCATCCACCACATCAGCAGACAACGTAACTGCAGCTAGTCAGGCCACAACCCAGGCAATGGAGACGGTTACACCTGCAGTGAAGAACACAACCATACACCCTACATCCTCAACCAAGCAAGCCGGAACACCTGTGAGCACAGAACCATCAAACACAACCATCAAACACACAACACCAAATACACACAGGACAGCTGCTGCCATAACTATTACAGGCGTCACCATGCAAAGTGTAAAGCCCACCACAGGGTCAGGAAATCAAACAACAGCACCTAAAAGTCCAACGGCCACAGCTATGACCAACACCACCACCGTCCATCCAGGAACTCAAACAACCACCCCATCTACTACAACGACAGTGAGACCCACTCTTGCACCGCGGCCTTCTTCCATCCCCACTGGCACATACACTGTTTCCAACGGGACCAAGACCTGCATCAAAGCAGTCATGGGCTTGCAACTGATGGCTGAAAATATGCAGAAGGTGAGGTGGAAGCACTACAAGGCTGAGCTTTGTAATGACTGTTTCTTGATGAGTTGGAATTTCTTCTTTTTCTTTCAAAGCAATTGCCAGAACTTAGCCTGTGTGATCAAGTAAGTGATTTGCTACCAGTCTAAGGCCTTTTCCGTGGCACAGCACCTCAGCTGCTGTACTTTGGCTAGCATGAGGATGTCAGTGGGACGTACGGGTGCTTTCTTACTTCAGTGATGTATGTGTGGTAGCAATGCTGGGGTTGTAGATCAGCCTTCACCATTATTTGTGCTTCCCAGAATGAGAGACCAGTAATGGGCACCAGCTTCAATATAGGAAGTTCCACTTAAACATGAGGAGGAACTTCTTTACTTTGAGGGTGGCAGAGCACCGGAACAGGCTCCCCAGAGAGGTTGTGGAGGCTCCTTCTCTGGAGACTTTCCAGACCCGTCTGGACGTGTTCCTGTGCAACCTGCTCTGGGAGATACTGCTCTGGCAGAGGGGTTGGACTAGATGATCTCCAGAGGTCCCTTCCAACCCCTATGATTCTATGATTCACATTTGAATTGACTCAGTGAAGGGTTTGATGTTGTGAGTTGCAATGAAGCAAGAAATTGTCAATTCACAGCCTTGGATTCAGAGGTGGGTTGTCTTGATGCTGATACATGGAGATCTTAGGATCATAGGAACCGCCAGGCTGGATCAGAGCAGGGGTCCTGGAAAGTCCCTCCCCTAGCAGTGATCCACTGTGAATGGTTCAGCAGAAGATGTCATAAAACCTGAAAAGGTGATTATGTCCCTCAGACTTACGGTTTTGTAGCCTCCATTAATACAATATGTGGGGTTAAATCCCCAGGCTCTGGAGTTCATATGCCTCAATCCCTCCCCATTACAAATCCAAATATTCTTATTTGAGGTCTGAGTATGTCTCATATGGGATGAGTAACGTGGTAAAAGTAATTTCCATCCCTCGTTCTGGCAGAAGCCAGGCAGGGAACATGATTCCCAACCTCACCAGACCACGGTGAGATGTTTATTACATAAGTAAGGTGTGTTTGAGGTGAGACTGAAGAAGCCAAACTGTTCAGGGCTGCAGAGTTCTCCTTTCAGACTACAGCATGGGCTGGCAAATGCTAGAGATGAGCTGTGCAGGACATAATGAGGAGGATGGGGTGATACGAGGAGCAACATGTCAAAGCCAATCTAACCCCTGCCTGCCCCTCTCTTGATCTTTCTTCTGCCTTCAAGCACACATTCCCACTGCTCCCTCTTAAAATTACCACTGGTGCTCATCTGAGCCTGCTCTGAATCACATCTGCTCACGGAATGAGCAGAAAACTATTATTTTGTGCCAGCTTAACGCACCGGAACAGCCGGTGATGTGTCAGGCAAGCGCTGGTGTTGGTTTACGAGTGAGGAACGATCCTAGCAGACAGCAACGAGGCTGCCACCACCACTGGCCTCCTCATTCAGCCACACAGAGCCTGTCTAGAAAACCAAAACCAACAAAAAAAGCAGCTATACATGTGTTTCTTAGGAAGTTTCCCATCCTATTCAGCAGCAGCCCTGCAACGTCTCTTCTCTCCACAGAAGCGGATGGAGTACATGGCCGTCAACCCCAACGCGACAGAGACATCTGGAAGCTGTGGGATGGTGCAGGCTGAGCTGAACATAACTTTCAGCGGAGGCTTTATAAACTTCACCTTTGTAAAGGTAATGGTTGCGTTTGGAGGGAAGGGGTGTTTAGGACTGGGGGCTGCCTTTGATCCAGCTTGTGCCGTGGGAAAAGGTATTTCATCCACCTCTGTGCTAGTTTTCCACCTGTATATAAGGCACTATTACTCCTGTCCTTCCCAAGACACTAGAAGCAGAGAATCATGAATTAATTCAGGCTCAAAAAGAGGAGGCCACCTAGTCTAAGCCCCTGCTCAGAGCAGGGCTAACTTCAACGGTAAGCCAGGTCTTGGCTATTTGAACTTTCGATTTGGAAGGTTCGTACACGCAAGGCAGGGTAAGAACAGTGCCTTGCCATCCTGTGACTGACAGTGCTGGAGGCCAGCACTAAAGCTGCTCACCTAGCAACACAAGCCTAGAAATAGCCTCGAGCAAAATCTAAGTCTCATTTTTACACGGATAAAATCCTAGTGGGAGGGAAGGCTGGGTCTGCTGTTTGCACCGAAGCTGGACGGTGGGAATGGATCCCTGGATCCCTGCGCAGGAACACGGGTGGTGTGCCAGGAGCTCTGACCCACACTGTCACGTTGCTCTTACGAAATGGTGTCTCTGGGACCACCTGAATGCAGGTGAGGTTAGTCATTTGCTTCCCGTAAATGCCGAGTTTCACAACTGCCCAGCCAAAAGCCAGCTCTGGTTGTTAAACCCTGTGCGGCTGTAAGTGCCCAGGAGCCATGGCCCGTCCCCATGAAGGGGCCCCATTTCATCTAATTTCTGAGCAGGAAATTCCAAACAAGTGAACTATGACAACAAAACTGTAGGTAAGTGCCCTTAAAACGCACCACACCAGGGAGACTTGTAAGTACGTACAGGAACTTGGGCAAGAGAGAGGCCCTGCTTGCATGGTGGGAAGATGAGCCTCCTTTTTGACTCTGCGTCTGTTGATACCACGTTCCCCACCGGGACCACAGCGTACATGGACGAGGCTTTAACACGCATTGCCAAGAGCGCTGCTGCTGTTATAACCACGGGAGAAGATTCCCGAGGGCAGTCATCCTCTTGCTTCGTTTTTGGGAGGCAGCGCGCAGTGCTGTTTATCAGGAAGCTAGCGAGGGCTGGTGGTGATGCCAGCAGGGCTACGGACAGAAGTTAATCCTGCGTCTAAAGTCATTAATGAGCAGGGGCAAGCATGGCACAGGCTGGATCCCACCAACCTCTGAGCATAACACGCATTAAGGCCATGTCTTGGAGCTCCATAGCAGTTCAGAGCTGCATCTGACCATCCCTGCTGATCTGTCGACTTCGATTAATCAAGCTAAAATGTCCATCTGACAGCCTGGTTCCAAGCTCAGATTAGTGACAATTAAGAAAAGTATACATAGTTAATCAGTCATTTGCATAGGAAGCCCGAGAGGCAACAGTAAATTATACCCCGCTTGAATCACTAACGCTTGAGCAGAGAAAAGATTTCAATTAATACTCGTCTTGATTTTAATTTATGGCAGAAAGTTTTCTAAAAGCTACGGAGGGAAAGTGAGGTAAAAAGTCGAGGAGCTGTTTTAAAACAAAGGATCAATTCAGACCACGAGTGTTTGCTTTCAACCTATGCTTCCTGTGACAAGGGCGGCATTTTCTCTGTAACAAGGATCCTTACAAAAAAATCCGGTGATTCAAGTAGCCACGAAAGCCCCAGCTTGCGGCAGCGCTCCGGAGCGCGATGTGAACCTTCAGGAGGTACTTGACCTGCCTTGCCCGGAAAAAGGTGGTTATTGGCACAGCATTATACAATCTGCCCGTCACTTAGAGATAAGCCTCAAGAGCAGAGCAGGGCTCGGCTTAGACCTCTTTGAAATTCAAGTTAATAAGAAATAATTTCGCTGCTGATTTTCCTGTGTTCAGCCCCCCCACCCCAGCCTCTCTAACCGCTTTGAACCAGGAGTGCTCCAGCCGTGGCACTTCTGATTTTCACCACGGAAAGAGGAGCCGGATCCAGCCCCAGGGCCGCGGTGCTGGTGTGGGGTGGCAGGAGGTGAGCGGCACCGCTCCCAGCTGCCTTTTGCAAAGAACCTGAAAAAAAAAAAGGAAGTTTTGTAACCAGCCCACAAGATGTGAAGTAGGAGCAGGTGTTTCCCCCAAGCAAAGCTATTAACTGTAACAGAACGTAGTGCTGCTGCCAAAAAAAAAGGTTAATATTTGACATATTTGTGTCTTTAAGTAGGGATAATGCTGAGAACCTCTTCTTTGGTGTAATTCTTTCTTAAACTTTCCCAATCCATCCTACCAGCTTTTAACCTACCAGCCTAACGTTAAAACTGGGTGCACAGGAGACATTAATGTCTCCTGCCATTTATCTACCGGCTGCGCTCACCAGTCCCTGCGTGCTCACAGCTGGAGCTACAACGAATAGTAGAGCCGCTGCATAAACACGTTTATACTCCAACTCTGCTGCCAGGGAAAAGCCCCCAGGGCTGGCTCTCATTTTGTGCCACTCCAGGGAGGACCAGCGTTCAGGTTGCCACAGGCCTTTAGGGCATGTGCAGGCAGGATCTTCCGTTCTGCGTGGTGGTACCAGGTGCTTTCCATGTCTGCATATGAAAAAAGAAACCAACCCAGCCAGAACCAAGAGTCAGCAGGGTGGAAAGAACAGTTATTTCTCCCCTACGCATCCAGGTTGCTGTTTCCTCATTTGTAGTGACTGCTGGTGGCAGAGGAGCCAGGGGATGAGTGGGGAACACTCAGCAGCATCGCTGCTTTCTGCAGGTTGCTCATGCAAAGGGCATCTACAGCGCCGAGAGCCCCGAGGCCTTCAAGAGGTTTGGGCTGAGGTCCTCCAGGTCAGCGTGGACCAGTTCAGTGCAGGGTGACTCAGGAAGAGCGCTCAATGAAAGCAGAACATGCGACTAAAAATAACACGGCTTGCTCACACACCTGTTTATTTCTGGAAGGTATCCTGTCTGCTTCACTCTCTCCTACTTGTGGTTACCACCAAGTATCACATGGATGTCTAGCTTGAGCAGTGCGTGTAAAATGACACCTGCATGGTCCACTTTCACCGAACCGAGCAGAATTGGTGCTGTAGCTGAGATTGCTGTGTTACACTGACTTCTTAGCTGTAAGATGGAGCAATCTGCAGAAGAAAAAGCAATATATCCAAGCAAGCTGGTTCTTGGGTCTTGAAGGTGATGCTTTAAAACAAGGGGACCTGAAAAGATTCTTTGTGACCATTTAGCTGTGGTGAGCGGTATGTCATATTTTTTTGTTTCCCCCACAAATACGCGGGTGTGTTATGAGTAAAGATATATCTTCTTTTGCAGCAAGCTCCAATGTACTATGTCGGCAAAATTGAGACCAGATTGCAGTTATCGTCTGGAGGTCAGTGATTTTACATTGCCTTAATTTTGTATCTAACTGTTCTGGGTGTAGGATAGGCTTTCATATCTTTAAAAGACTGGATTGTACAAATTAAGTGTTTTATCAGGATTTCAACGTGTCATTCACCTAAGGGACCAGGGAAAGCAGGCAATTTCAGCAGAATTTTGTGATTTTTTCCGTTTGTCCTCAAAAACTTCCCCTGCCCCACCTCTTTCAGAATAGAGATTAGTCAAAACCTAAATTTAAGATACAAAATAGTCCTCAGTGGTTTTATCCGCCAGCTGAAGTTCTTCAAATCATCCTCAAATCCTAGATCTTGTCTGTGTTCTTCCTAGGTGACCAGGTTTTCTTTTTTTTAATAAAGCCATTTGAACAGTCAGGAGCTGCCCCAGATGCTACATCCCAAGAAATGCTAAGAGGACATCATTTAGGTCAGAGAGAAAAATTCCAAGTGATCGCTTCTCTGACGTTAATTTTGCACAAATTCTTCCCAATATATCAAATCTGTGACAGGTTAATGACTATATGATGTCATTTCTCCATACTCTTAAGTATTTGGATTGACTTCTGCCCCTGAAAGAAGAAAAGCAAGTCCGGAACTCATCCAAGTGTGTCTGAGTAGCACTGAGTGCTTTGGAAGCTCAGTGCCTATTTTTCTCCTCACTGCCAAGCACTTGTATTAACTCACGTGGAGCCTTTTCTGCTCTACAGCAATTCAAGAAAAGCTGATCCAGAGGACATGTCTGCTAGGGATGTTCTCAGCCTAAACGACCAGAGTTCTCCTGCGCATTGCTAAGTGCAAACTGCAGTGGATAAAAACTAATGGGCTTCATCTTAAATTTTAAAATCCCCAACTCTACTTTGAGTCCTCCAGAGTGGTGCTGGCAAGGGACGGTCTATCCCTGGCTGGTGGGTGCTGCTGCTCTGCCAGGTGTGGACATGTCACAGCCCACCAGCAGTATTTTTACAGCGAGCCTGTACCTCTACTAAGACAAAAATCCCCAAATTCACCACACCAGTACACACAAGTGTACTGATTTTCACTGGAGAGGACCAAGAGCGTGCTGCACACCGTTGTGCTGGCAGATGTGGCTGAGATACGGTGATGCGGCGTTGGTGATGTGGATGATTTGGTCTTCAACTGGTGTTTTTGCTCTCAGAGGAGGACGTGCATAAAGGGCATGTCCAGGTTACGAGGTCTTTTCATGCTTTGAACTTGAGCCATGTTCTCCCTAAAGTACTGTGGCACTGCAATATGTTAAAAAAACATATTTAATATATAAGATGTATTTTAATTATGACAACGTCTTGTTTTATTATAACCATATTATAGTTTATTATATTATAGAATCAGAGAATGTTAGAGGTTGGAAGGGACCTCTAGAGATCGTTATGGTTTTATTTATTATAACATTTTATTACAGTATCATTTAATACGTATTTAATTTAATACATTTAATACATTCGTTGAATACATAAAATGTATTAAATGACTAGGGATGTCAAATTCCAGATGGTACCTCTGTTTTGCCTGGAAACCCAAGACAGTTGTCTGCTCCCGTGAGAATCCTAACCCCCTCTTGCAGACTCAGGTTGTTAAAACATGATTTGAAGAAGCATCTGAAATTTTAACCACTTTTTCAGCCCCAGGCTCAGCTGAGTTGCCCATTGATAATTAAAGCACTCATTTAAACACAGAGGAAAGGCAACTGATACATTACAGGGAAAATGTCCATGTTTTAGCCGCATCTGTGACTGTTGCTCTGACAAAGTCCTCAGGATCATAGAATCTTTTAGGTTGGGAAAGACTTTTGTGCTCATTGAGTCCAACCATTAGCCTAACTCTACCAGGTCCACTGCTAAGCCATGTCCCTCAGCACCATATACGACATTTAAACGTGTTCAGGGAGGATGATTCAACCTGTTCCAGGGCTTGACAACCCTTTCAGTGAATATTTTTTTTCCTAATATCCAACCTAAACCTCGCCTAGCACAACTTCTCTTGTCCCATCACTTGTTCCTTGTGAGAAGAGATCAACCCCTACCTTGCTATGACCTCCTTTCAGGTAGCTGTAGAGAGCAATGAGGTCTCCCCTGAGCCTCCTTTTCTTCAGACTGGACAGCCCCAGTTCCCTCAGCTGCTCCTCATAAGACCTGTGCTCTGGGCCCTTCACCAGCTTTGTTCCCCTCCTCTGGACATGCATCTCAATGTCCTTCTTGTAGTGAGAGGCCCAAAACTGAACGCAGTACTCAAGGTGCAGCCTCACCAGTGCTGAGTACAGGGGGACGATCCCTGCCCTGGTCCTGCTGGCCACACTATTGCTGCTACAAGCCAGGATGCTCTTGGCCTCCTTGGCCACCTGGGCACACTGCTGGCTGCCCTGTTTTGTCTCAAAGACATGTTGTTTCCAACAGAGTTAGTGTGTGTTCTCACTCGTCTCTCTTTATGGCTTCCAGGTATGCTTTACTATGCATCCATAGATGAGAAGCTGTTTACAACCACGCTGGGGAATTCCTTTAAGTGTGCCAGCAAGCAAACTTTCAGCTTGGAGAAGAACTTCCAGCTTCTCTTTGTTAACATGCAGCTGCAGGCGTTTGATATCGTCAGCAACCAGTTTGGAAAAGGTAAGTAGAAGGATACCTGCTCTACCCTTCTGGGATCTGCATGTCCTGGTAGCCTGATAGAATGTCCCAGATTATAACCACACACGTGTGGTGATCCTTTCACACCATGGGCACAATCACAGCTTTGTAGCAGTTCCCTGACAACGTTACCTACCCACTGCTGTATTCTCACCCTTTCCTGGGACATTTTCAACACAGTGCTAATACCTACGCAAGATGGAAAAGCATCTTTCCCTCCTGCATTCAGTACCTTCTGTTTCACCTTCTCATTAAAAATGTGAGGTCTACAGCCACAATTCTATTCTTCAGCTGGAGGTGAAGAAGCGGAGGTGCGTCCACCAGCACCGCGTTGCCAAACCCCTGAGACGTACAGTTCAGTTCAAGGTCACTGTTCCTGATACAGTCAGGTTTTAGCTATTTTGAAAGGCTCTTGACACTCGTGATGTCACACAGCTGCAGCTGCAAAACTGCCAGCTAACCAGGCATGTTTGTGAATGCAGGATGATCCTTTCAGAGCAGCTGTGTCTAGACATGATGAAATGTGCTCCTGAGGAAGAGCACAATTGGCATGCTCCCAGTTTCAGAATTAAATGCGACGCTCCTCTCTGCAATTTGTCTTTTCTTCAGTACAGCCACAAAGAGACAACAATGTAGCTTAGTAAGAGACAGAGACAGACCAGTACTGACTCCCCTGGGCTCTGGATTACCCACACTGGGAGAATGTATTTGGGCTCATCACAACTTCTTCCCACACCCACACCTGGGGTTCCTTCCACGGGGAAATGAGATGTTGTCATCCTTGCTTCTTGTTCAGTGATGCGGCCAGGACCTGGCCAGGCTCCAGGACCGCTGGGTGCACCAGGAAATTCCTGTGTCCCACAGTATGGATAATTTCATGTTCCACTTCTTAAGAGATGCATGAAAGATCCTACAAAAAGCAGAGAGGTCGACTAGACGGGACTCTGTGGTCTCGCTCAAATGGTACATCTTCACATTTCTGTGACTTCTCAGGGTGTTTCCATACAAGAACTCAGGTGGACAGATAGGCTTAGCAGCTCTCCAGCCCTTCAGATGCACTAACAAAACATACCCTTCTTCTGACGTTTGACTTTCGGCATGCTTACAAAATATTGCCCCTGTAATTCTTCTTTTTACTTCAGATCTGTCTTTTGACTCCATCTCACTGATTCTTCCTTAGTTCACCATTTTGGTCGCCTTTCTTATTCTAAAAGGAATATAATAGGAAACAACATTTGGGGCTTTTTAAAGTCACGGACCTTTTTCTGCATACTTGAAGTTCTTAAAAGCCACACTGAGAATCCAATCTATGCTCTCATTCTCATGCAGATTTTTTTCATGGGATAACACTGAGCTGGAACAATTCAGGGGATCTGGATCCCATCTGGTCCCCACATTCCCATCCGACTTTGTACAGTGAGTGAGTTCAGTTATGGCTTTTGGTATGGCCAAAAGCCGAGACAGAGCTTAGAAAGCCTCTCTCTCTCCTCCTGCCCAAGGTCAGGCTAATCTCTGCTAATCAATACCATATACAAAATACAATTCGTTTTGCTCTTAATCAAAGGGCTGAGAAAGCACCTACGACCTCTGAAATAATTCCCCAGTGGCCACACAATAGTTATGAAACTGCTACGTGCCTCTGCTGTGCATGCAGATTTTGAAAGACAAAATCCCCGGCGAAGGAATGACTGTACACATCACTTAGCCTCATCCCCTCGGCTGTCTCAAGACCGGCAGTTTCACTTCTGTTGCTCCTGATTTGCTTATCTTTAAAAGGGGAAGAAAAAGAAAATAATGATCGCTGGTTTCAAGTTCCTTCCAATTCTGTACAGACTGCAGCAGCATTGCAGCTCGGTCTGTCTGAGTCTGAAAGCTGTGTCTTCTGAACTGCACTTCAGTGTATCAGAAACAATTCCTGGAGTTCGTAGCCCAAGGTTTTGTCAAAGCAAAGTGGCCAGTTCAAACATCTCTGGCTTTTGCAATACTCAAACACCAAGACTTTGCAGTCTCTTCCTTAACAACAGGTTACATTAACCAGACAAAGCTTTTAAGCATCGAGTAGAACACTGATGCCTTTGGCTTTGTGGCATTGCATCGCATGAAGTCACCATCTGGACCAGAGGAGAAGAGGATCAGATTTTGGAGAGAGTCGTGTGGAGGCTCTGGAGCTGTGACATGATGTCATGCCTCAGTGTAAAGATTCTCACTGGGGAAAAGCCCAAGCTAAGCTGTGGCCTGTGCCGGCACAGTCATCAGAATTAGACAGTAACAACACGGCTTTTGTCTTAGAGCGCTGGTGAAACCTGCCTTGGGATAGTCACAGGGAGAGAAAGGGGTGGAGCCTGTTGGATCTCCTGGGTATAAACTGGATTCGCCGCTGAGCTGGGATATACTGTGAGGTTTAGCTGATCAAGCTACCCTACCTAGAGGACAGTTTGCTACTCAGGTGCCACTCAAAGCATCATGCTTTTTTAAGCATTAGGTCTTTCTTCCCCTGGAGCCCAAGGAAGGACCATTCCTGTAGATCAGATGGAAGATGTAGTTCTGATCCAGTTCTGGGATAACACGTCAGTGATCATTCCCAGGCCTTGCCTTCACTCCCAGGGCTACGCTTGTTGTACTGTGAATTTGAGACTGATCCTGCCATTGTTCCATTTATGTCAGTGACCCAGATGGTGCAGTGTCTCCACAGGAAAGCCACCAATTTATCCCAATCTAGGAGTTCATTTTTAAGTAATGAGTTTCCATTTAATGAGGGGATAACTTGAATATTTATTTGGATCGGGATTGGCTGAGGAAGTCAGGATCTGCCCCCTCTGTAGCTAAGAGGTATGTTTGGAGTAAGATGGTTCTTAAAAGGTATTATTTGTGTCAAAAACCTTTTCTGATGCCATCATATGTACAATAAAATTACAGCGGTACTGCTAAAGCAACCCCCTGGACTAAGTGCAAGGCTTCTGCCTTCCTAATCTCTTGATGTTCTGAGTTAGCCACAATTATCCATGAATATTCTGAATTAAACACAGAAAGCAATTAGAATTTGACAGAATTCTTAGAACACTGACTTAAGCAGCCTTGTTGCCCTGATGATGTGCTGGATTATGGGCTCCCTTCTCCAGCCTCATCCTATTTACTGGGCAGAAGCAAGCAGATGCCACACAGGAGCAGGTTTTGTCCATGCAGGATGTGTATTGTTCTTTATTTCTAGCCTTGCACTTCGTAGTGTGATGCTATCAGCAAGAAAGCCTCCTGCTGTGTATGTCCTGGTCTGGATGGTAAAACAGTTACTGTGGACACGAAGGAGCAAAGTCATTCCCTAGTATGTAAATATTCGGAAAGGGCAAGTGTTGTTTTCTTGAGATAAGATTCACCACAGATAAAAATGTATTAAGTAAAAAAGAAAACAAGGTTTTAAGAAATTCTGGCTTGTATTTGGTAACTTTTCTAGAATATGGATGATATAGCCCCGGAGTACGGTGTTGTGCTGTAACATATTCTCTGATCTTTTACTTTCAGAAGAAGAATGCTTTCCTGATAGAAACAGCAGAGCAGCTCCCGTTGCGGTGGGCCTGAGTATCCTGGGATTGTTTGTCATTGTGTTTGCCACCTTCCTGATCTCTAGAAGAAAGCCGCAGAGAGGATATGAACGTATCTGAGGTGCCCTTGTACGTCCAAACGTGTGTAGCAAGTAGAGAAGTCACAGGAGCCTGAGCTTCTGCGTGGTAATCTCGCTGCCCTGAAGCCACATTTTCAAGTGGGACAACTCCATGTGTTTAAAGCTAAGGAATATTTCTGGAAGTGATTTCTTTAAGGAGGGAAGGAGAGATCTCACGCCATCTACTTCAGGCTGTTCTTAGCTTCTAATTTAGATGTAGTCCAGAGAACCAAAGTGAGGAGCCTAAATTCTTTATATTATCCACAAAGGAGGCAATTCAGACCACCTAAGTCAGATGCCTAAAAATGACTTAAAGCAAGCAGTATCCCTACCCCTGAGAAAATCCACCAAGTTTGGTAAAGATAGCATTTGGATTTATTAAAATAGATGAGCCCAGTAATAGGACCTTCCAGTGAATAAGCCAGAGGTCCACAGCTACAGACAACCCTGTGAAATCCAGGCTCAGTGAAAGCCTTGTGTGAACACTGTGTGTGCTGAAGCCTCAGGACAAGTGTAAGTGTGACTGCCATCCACGAGCGCGTTCTCACCAGTCCCATAACTGGGTTACGCTTCATAAGTTCTTGTTGTTTTTTTTCCTACTAAGCCCCTTGCGAGGACTCAGTGGTAATATGTGACTCCTACTCTGGAGGCAGTTTTTAAAGAAAATTTCCTAGTTTTCAGTACCTGTGCATGCAGAGATCAGAGCCTGCCTGACCAGTATCTGCCACCATTATCACTTGTTAGAGCTTGTTTCAGCCCTGCTGCAAAGACGTCTGAGCTTCCTGCCAATAATTCTTGAACTGTGGCCTCCTAAAGCGCAGCACATCAGAGCAAGCCGGCCTTGGTAAGGTTATCCTGAGGTGTTATGCTGCAAACCGCACAATTCAGGAGCTGACTGACAGGCAGCTGAGGTGTCTCTGCAGCAGAACGGGGCAGGCGTTTTGAGGCAGTAACTCCATCCACCTGCCACACCAGGCCAAGCCACATCACTTGTCAGTCAGTGCTCAAGGCACAGAATCCCTTTGCCACGTTTGCAACACAACGTGGAGAAGGCCAACGTGAGGGTCTGAGCGCCGTGACACGTGGGCCCACGCTACGGATGCCAGCGCAATAGCTGGGGACTGGGGTGGATTTGCTCGATAAATTCAAGGAGTTTAATATTTCATGGTCTTGTTGAGAGCTCATGAATCACCCACTTCCTATTCGGACATGGACCTGTTACAGTGACCGCTGCTGAACTCAATAACTGCTCCTCTGCTGAGATGGCAGCACTGAGATCTCTCTTAATCCTGGACGATACCACGCCAGGGATTAAATGGCCACAGTTGTGGCACACTTACAGAAGGTCCATGAGCAAATGGAAGTCCACTGACACTGTATGTTCAAGGCTTCAGTGGGAAATAAAAGCTTGCACAGGCCTCGAACAAACTCTCCACCCAAAAGTGAATAACAAAAGAGAAAATAATATCAAATAAGAGCACGCTTCCCCCTTAGGAGTTAGGGTAATGGCTTAAATTCTACCAACAAAGGGTTTGCCTGGAAAAGGACAGTGAAATGGCACCCATTAAACAAAAGAAGGACTGAAGTCATCTGCAAAAATTCCTTGTTGTTAGCTTAAGATGGATCTAAACAAAATAGAAATGCTGGGAGCTAATTTAATTTCCATTTATAATGGTCCAGGTCCCAAGCAATTATTAATGGTGATGAAAGCTCACTGGATTTTCACTGGGTAAAACTGATGATAATGTCTTTTGAGTTTTATTTCCCTTAAGTATTTTTGAAATAGTTTGGATATTTACTAGTATTTAACCATTAAGAGTTGACTTAATTTAAATTAAGAAAGAAATCCTTCCATTCCATGAGTTATTAGAAGATGCTGGTCTGTGCCAAGCAGGGAACGTGGTGGTACTATTCCATAACTTACATAATACGTGGCTGTGGAAGTAATTAGCGGTCTCCAGAAATGTTCCCTTTGAGTCTGAATGAACCAATAAATAAGAAAGATAAAGATAATTTAAAATCACTTTTGCACTTGGAGAACCATAAGAGAGACGTCAGAACCAGCTGAGGGCAAGGGAGACAGGTGAATACGGTAAGGTAGTGTAAGAAACTGAACACCAAACTTTCAAACTGTTAATACAGATCCAGTGAGTTGAACTGTTTTCAGTTGAATACTGAAGTTGGAACTTGAGTATTTCAATTCTTTTTTAGTAAAAGGCTCCAGAACTGTTAATTTTGCTTAGTGAACTTTATCTAGCTTGTTTTCACCCTTCTTCCACCCATCCCTGGTTGGTGGACAAGCAGCTCACTGATCCTAGTGACACTCTTCAGGCCCTTGGCTCAAACAGATCCCTCTAGTTCCCAGGGTTAGTTAATACTATTAATCTGTTGTTAAGAAAGTAGATTTTTATATTTGATTATAGCATTCACTTTTTTTTTTAAAACAAAAGAATTGATGAGAAGTCCATCAGGAAAGGTAAATATGTGGAAGAGCTTCCCTTAGAAGCTGAGCCTATTTATGCAGTGGTGACGTTACTGTCCCAAACCGTGTGACAGTAAAAAAGGGTTTTTAACAACAAATACGGCACATAATCTGACCCTGAGCTGTTGTGATGAGTGAGGTGTCTTTCCCTTTCAAAACTGAGTCTGATTTCTCAGGTGCTTTGGATTCTTGGGCTGCATGATCTGTAGAGTCTGTTACTTCTATGGATTTGGATACAGCATTTTCTTGTTATGTTCTGTACTGAAAAATCTCTTTACGTTAATATTCAGTCTTTTAGCATTTGATATGGGTATGAGGAGAGAAAACTGTTCTTAATAACTGATAATTCTGTGTGTAATCTCGTGACATCTTCTGGCCTTTTTACTGATGACGCAAGGTTCATTTTTGTTCCCCACACTTTTTTTTTCTTTCTACAGTGAATCAAACCGTTGGTATCGAAACAATGTTTGGATTCAGGTTTACCCGATTTATTCTTATAATTTTGTGTTGCTATTATTTGTTTGCTATTTTTAAGAAGCTGCCTACTGCCCTTTCTAGATGAATAATACTCGACTTGCCCTAAGGTGAAGTGCACGTGGTATGAACCCATGAAACAACTGGATGCTCCCATGAAATGCTGCCTACGCGCAGCAAAATTAATCCAGTGGAGTTGGTGCTTTAGAGCAATAGAGGATCCACTGGAGAATTCCTTACCGCCTCAGGAGACCCCAGCCCCTCCATCCGACCTTTCTCCCACCCGCAGCCCAGCCTGCACGCCGTCACCTCCTTCCCTGAGCACAAACCACCCCAGCAGCCTGCGGCAGGATGCGTGCCAGCACGCCAGCGTAGCAAGGAGGGTTGTCTCTCTGGATCTAACGCTCAGAATCAGACAGCCCAGCTGCTCCCTGAGTTGCCACGCGCAGCTTTTAAAGCTGATGCCCGTATTTATCTTCTGCTGGAATTTAGGCAGATATTTGGCTGGCGCTTCTTTTAGCTAATGGAGTTGCTTTGAGGTCCTCCTCCCAGTGGGAAGTCTCTATAGGAGTAATTGGTCTTGTTTGCCAGACTTTCTCTTTTAAACATTTTGAGCAAAAAGGCCCTAAGAGAGCAGCACACAAAGAAGAGGCTCTTATGAGGTGTCAGTTGCACACTAGGTGGGCCCGGGCAGCAGCGCACAAGTTCTTTGCTTCCTGCCGATATGGATGTATGTGAAAACAGTATTTTCCAAGCCTGGCAGGTGGCTTCCCTTCCAGGGCTGCTCTTTGCCATAGTCAGACCCTTGTTCAGCAGCCTGCTCGCTGACAGGGGCAGGGGTTGACCAACCAACCTGCCCTAAAATTCTGCCTGCCAGAACCCTTCCTATGGGCAGCAGGAGCCCCTGTACCCAGAGAGCTGAGAGAAGAGCACAGTCTGCTGGGGAAGGGGACGACGTTGCAGCTGGGTCCCACAGTGACCAGCAGTGTTGGTCTCAGCAGGCCCAGGATGACATGATGCAACCCATCAGGGAAGCTACGCTGAACTTGCTTGGAAGCATGTGCTGCTCAGGATGGACCAGTGGGGCCACTTGTAGGAACCAAGAGGTGAGCACATCCCTATAGCTCCCTGATGCTCCACTGCAGCGCTCACCCCAGACCATTCACTATGGTCTCCTGAACACCCAAGGTAGACACGAGGGCATTCCATGAATATAATGATGTCATACTTAGCCGAATCACCAAGGAGTTTATAAAGCAAGATTTAATTTCTTTCAGTCCTTTTTTCTCTCTGATGGACAAAGTCCAAATTAAAAAAAAACAACCCAGCTGTTAATTCTGGTTGAAAGAGGGAGACGCAGATTAGCGCCTTGAGTGTATGAGGATGGTTTGATGGATCACTTCTAGCTTGCTATAACATATGGTTGCTAAAGATAATCAGCTATGAGAAGTAAGATATGCTCTTTATTTTTCCATTATTGGTGTTTCTCTAATAAAGGCTGTATTTAGTCACTCAAGTGTGCATTGCTGTGCAATCACTTTCTCTCTCGAGTGCTGTTTCACCTAAACTGTTTAAACACAATCTAACAATCAGGCAGGGTCCTATGGGCTCTGGACACAAGGCACAGACACAGATTTGCTTATATCCTAACCCTAACTTTGATGATTATTTCGTCTGTGGCTTAAGCCACATCTAACATTTCTGTCTTTGTTTCATCAGTGTTACTCCCCCCCCAAGAAAAAGAGTACTGAAAATATTATGCAGTTTTCTGTTAATCTCCCCACAGCTTCCAAAGTATCTGAATTCGTTACGTTTCTTTATATGACTAGACCTCTTTTTGTTTCCTATTGGTCCGATAAACACAGAGCACAACTCACAGCAGATGTGAGGGATGCTCGTTACTTCATGTTTAAACTGCTTTCACCTATAATGATCTCATGAATTGCAGTAAGAGTTTTCTGAGGAGAATGTGTCCTTTCAGTGTGCAATTATGGCAACTGGAGGAAAGAAATAGCTTGGGAAAGACCACATATAAGCTTGAGAATTCAACAACTTCTGTGTTGGTCAAAGGAATTTCCCCAAGGATGAGGGCTGGACTAGGTGACCTTTAAAGGTTCTTTCCAACCCAAACCAGTCTATGATTCTATGTGACTGCTGTGGTCCTGCCAGCTTAAAATATCACAGCTTGTGGGACAATTGCATGAGGTAAACTTCCCAATAAAAGGGGGCACACAGAAGTGCTTCAGCTTCATCTTTGCGGGTTTGTCAGAGAAACTTGAAACCCAATCTGTCTAGATCTGTGCCTGCAGCCAGACCCCATTTTGGGAGCAGGCTCCTGTGATGCCTCTAAGGCCATTGTTGGGAGGTTGCACGGTAGAGCTGGGCTGGCTAGGAAAGAGAGGGCTGGGCAGAGAGCTGGGGGAACAGGATACCACCTCCTCTGCGGTGAGCAAGATAAGGCTCTGAAATGGCTGAATGAGCCGAACACGTCATGCTCTTCATGGCTAAGGAAGCAAAGGTTGTTGGAAGGATTGCAGGAAAGCAGAAGATGGGGTTAAGATGGGGAAGGAAAAAAAAAACCCTGTCTCTGCTGCCAGCGGCTGATTGTGGAACTTATCTGTTAGAGAAGTGCCAGTGAGGGCAGCAGAAAGAAAGTAACTTCCCTCAGCGATAAAATACCAGAATTATGCTTCACGTCCTATTACCGTTTCTAGTGTCAGTGCACATCTCTATATGATGGATAATTTAATGGCTACAGGGTCACCAGGTGAAAACATCACAAGCCCCTTGGTTTGCCCTGCAGCAGGAAAGCAGGGCTGCCAGGAGAGCAGGGTCAGTCTGCTCTGCTCTTTCGTGCTTGCTTGGCCTGGTACAGTGTTAAATTTGGTGCCAGATCTGCCTAAGTGATACACCTATTTAGTAGGCAAGGTTCCTGGCTTGTCCATGGTGGGTTCAGAAGCTGGTCTGGCAAATAGCCACTTGGGAGATGCATTCCAGCTGATGAACTAGGATTTAGATGGGGCCTTCTGCATGCTCATTGCTTCTGAGGGGGTGTGGTGGGTGTCTGAAGTGGACCCTTGAAGGCTGCTGGATGTCTCAAATTCTCTCTTTCTTCAGGAGGACTAATGGCAGATGGAGGAACAGCCAGTAATTTTTCCTTTTCAGGCAAAAGAAAAAAAATCCTCCATGTGTAAGTCACGCCGTGGACCGTCCCAGAAGCACAAAGGTTTCAAATCCACTGGAGAAACCTTTTTGCATCAGAACGTCTAGAAGAAAAAGGAAGTACTGTTTTAAAGCATCAATCTGAGGAGAATAACAAGGGTGAGGTGAGAAAGATTGATGTGAAGGTAACCCTCACTACCAAGGTGCCAAGGCGCTTGGAGACTACGCTTTCCCTCTCACACCCATGGCAGTGGCCACTGCCTGCCAGTAACACAAGGGCATGCAGCTCTGAACTTTATCAGCCACAGCAACACTCACACTCCTGGGTTTTCCTCAGGACCTGGGCTTTCCCCACCAGCCACGGAATGTTACAATTTCCCCTTTTCTGCAAGTCCTATTGCCTATGAATTTGGTAGCTCCCAAGTATTTTATTAAATCATAATTTCACTGGCTCAGTTTCTTACTTAACTCTTCCTTCAAAATTTTCAAAAAGCAGTAGGTTGCCCTTCCCGCATGCAGAAACAAATGAAATGGCTGTTGGGGAAAAAGGATGTTGTTTAATCTGTCAGAAAATACGTGCAGATTAAGAGACACGGATCTTTGTTTTAGTCCTCAGCTTTGCTGGGCCTTTGCCATACCCCGGAAATTTCTGAGGAATATGATTCCCGAGCCCAGCCAATGTTTAACCTTATTAATTTTACCACGGAACGACAGTTTTTTCATTTCCTCAAAGAAAATTAATTCATGTGTCAAATTACGATGTTCACAATCTGCTCATGAAAAAAATAATAATGAGAAAAGTGCTCAAATTATTAATCTAGAGCAGCTTTCAAATGCCACCCTTCCACAATAACATTGCAAATGGTGTCAGCCCAAGCTATCCAGTACATCACTGCGTCCATCACAGTGCCTCTAGCTAGGTACATCCACATTAAGCGTGTCGCTGGAGTCAGTGAGAAAATTATTATTATTTTCTGCAATCCAGCTGTATTACATTGCACTTTTGAACATCTGTGTATACAATTTGGTGAGCCCGCTTGTGTTGGCAAGCCCTAACAGCCATGCTTGCAGGATGCCTTCACCAAGGGCAGATCTGCAATACAAATGAGTTCTGCAACGTGCACTAGTTCTACTGCTCAAAGTGTAAACTTCTCCACCACCTCCGATTGATGTGTTGTATAGGATCTGTAGGTCTTCCCAAGGGTCCACTACATAAGATGCTGCCATCTTGTGTTCAGAGACAACCCGAGCGTGCTGAAGTTTCTACAAAACTGGGTTTCCAAAGACAAAAGCGGGATCTGTGCTGTCTGCACGCTAGGTTGAAGAAGCAGTGAATGAATTACAGAAAAGTGGAAGCTTCACTCAATCATTTACTGTCTAAAATCACGTCTTGAGACCAAGCGCTGAGTTGCCACCTCTTGCAGTCAGGTCCAAGGGACAACACTACTGCCCCACGCTGATCTGGTGTCCGTGTAACCTGCCACCACCCCTGAGTCCCCGGTGTGAGAGGTCACCAGGCCAAGGTAAAGAAAGCAACAGCAGAACAAGCAGAGCTTACCCACATACCAAGAATTCTCTGTGTAGGAAACCATGTTACCACTTCAGCGTACGGAGTACGCACCAGACGTGTTAAATACTACCACTATTACAACTGGTAGCACGTCTACTCCTTTTGTGACAAAGCACGGTTGCTTTGCTATGTGTAAAGTGCAGCTGGAAACACTGATTTTTGACTATGTGCTACTGTTTGGGGTTTTAAAAAACTTCTCTGTAGGAGTAATATTAAAATCATTGCCATGTGAAATACTACTTTGGGAATGTGATCAGTATCACAGTTTAGCTGAACATTATTGGTGGTGGTGGAGGCCCCATCCCTGGAGTCATTCAAGGTCAGGCTTGATGGGGCTCTGAGCAACCTGCCCTAGGTAGAGATGTCCCTGCTGGAGTCGGGAGGTTGGACCAGATGACCTCTGGAGGTCCCTTCCAGCCTAGAACATTCTATGACTCTATGATTATTGCCAACTTAGGTTCAGTAAATCAGAAGGACTGAGTCAATGACGTGTCCCTGGGGATTCGCTCTCCTGCTGGTCCCACCAACACTCCGAACCTCTTCCATTTCCACGGTGGTTCTGTCCCCGAGGAGCGGGGCCCGGCCACGGGGCTGTTGTGGCCCCTGGGGATCCCCACCACAACTCCAGCCCTCCCAACCGCCTCATCTGCCGCGTTGCGGCTCTGTCCAACCGCGGGTGCCACTCCTGAGGGGACACGGCCGGCTCAGGGCCCACGCGTGTAGCCAGGAGCCCTTCTGCGGCGCGCACCACTTCACACTGCCGTGCATTTTATTGGATCCGCCGCTTAACTGCCCGGTTTCTGGGTACCAAGCGGCCCTGCCGCCTTCCTCCGCCACGCAGCCGCTCCACCGGGCTCCCGCCTCACACGGGGCCG
>VZZY01019853.1:498941-527190 GCA_013400335.1 Eurystomus gularis | reverse complement strand
GGCGGCGAGGGCAGGGACCGCGGCCGGGAGGGAGCCGGCGGCGGGGGGAGGCTGCCCAGAGCCGGGCCTGCAGCCCGGGGGGAGAAGGGGGAAGCGCCTCGGGAGGAGCGAGGGAGCTGGGCCGCTGCCCGGCCCTGCTGCTCGCCTCTGCCTTGGCGGGGGGATACAGGTACCCCGGCTCCTCTGCGGAAAGAAAGAGAAAGAAAAAACAAACCCAAACCCCACCCAGAGTTCCAGGCGCAGTTTTAGCAGGCACGGAGGGCAGGAGGCCGGGCTGGGGCTGACAGCCCTCGCTGACCCCCGGCTCTGGCCGCCCCTCCGCTGCCGGGCCCGGGGCAGGAGGCCCTGGTGACCCTGGCCGCTCAGCAAACAGGCCGATTGTCTCTTGTGTGTCCCCTCGGTCTGAGCTTGGGGTTCGTGTGGGGTCAAGGACATCTCGTGTCCTTTTGGCTGATGTTGCTTAAAAGTTGCCGGACCTGGTCAAAGATTCCGAAGTTGATCGATATGTTCGTTAATACAGTTCCAAGAATTTACTTGCACTGCTTCTCCCAGTCACGTAGACATCCCTCTCTCATTTCTTCAGTTGTTGGTCATTTGAGGGTTGACTTTTCATTTCTGAGAGTGTTCATAGCTCTTCTTCCTTGCTGTCTTTTACATTATTTTTTTCTTGCACCTTTGCTCCACACAAGTAAGTCCTATTTCCTTTTTAAGCTTTTCTTTGTTGTGGTTGTTACAGTCTTTCCCAAATACTTTTGAGTTGCCCTCTTGGTAATAAATGCCAGAGGTTGGCTGTTCTGTCCACCAGAAGAGGGTTTTTATTAAAGAAAATGAAAAGTTGATTATTTCAGTTTGCTGCTAAAAGCCCAAGGGGATAATTTCTGAGGTGTCTAATTGAAAACACTTAAGGAGAGATCTGGTGGAGTTTCTAAGACCTTCCTTGTACTTGAATGTGTTCTGTACAAGTAGAATAAAATCACAGAATGAGTTGGGTTGGAAGGGATCTCTAGAGGTCATCTAGTCCAACCCCCTGCAATAAACAGGGACATCTCTACCTAGGTCAGGGTTGCTCAGAGCCCCATCAAGACCTTGAATGTCTCCAGGGATGGGGCCTCCACTACTTCCCTGGGCAACCTGTTCCCAGTGCTCAACCATCCTTATCTTAAAGAACTTCTTCCTAACGTCCAGCCTAAGTTGTATCAAGCTGTATCAAAAGCTTCAACGCTATGTAAGCACCGTCCTTCTCTCACCTGAAAATAAAAGTAGCTCAGTTGCCACTTCTTCACGTGGTTTTGTAACACCTCTGTGTGTTTGTAATTCTACAGGCAATGGAACCAAGTACAAAGATTTGTGAAATGGGCCTCCACGATGGGTATGAAATCTAACTTCTCTAGCTGCTGGGTTTAGTTGCTTGTGTAGCATGGATGGTTTTACAATTAACTTTAGGCCATTAGTTGCTGTGAAACTGTAGGTGTATTTAATAAATATTCAATATTTGTATAGTTTTTGAATACAGTAGTCTGTGGCGTACGTAACAGAAATAATCTTTAATACACAAACAGTATTTTGAATAATTTTATCTGTCATATGTAGGTATACTCAAGGAAACTATTTATATTTGTGACGTTTTCTTCTGAGTCCTTTTCTGATACAAACGTTACAAACTCTGTGAGAATCGTTTTTTAGACATAATGGTATTTCAGCAACGTACGAATGAAGTAAAAAATATTTAGCAAGATGGTTTAAACTGACCCCGTTCTCATGTTGCCTGAAAAGATGTGTTTCAAAATCCAGATACGTATTTTCATTGTATTAGTTAGTTTTAAGCTGTTTGGTTCTGCCTGTAAGGTCTTCGGCTATGCTGGCCTTATATTTCTATCACGTTTTAACTGCTGTCATGAGGCTTTATAGAAGCTTGTACGTCATTGTTTTTAAAAAAATAAATCCCCAAAAGCTTCATGCCTTATTATTTTGTTGTGACTGCCTATCAGTGGGGAATCCCTCCCTTCAGAGAAATGGGAATCACTTCTGTTGGAAGGGGGGGGAGATGGGTGTTAATTGTTTCCTCGTTAGTCCAGAAGCCACACAGTAAAAATACAAGCATCAGCTTTTCTGTTTAAGTGTTATTTTAGGGTTCGAATGTATTTCTTGGATTCTAAAAAGAAAGAAAGACTTAAACATACTTCTGCATAAGGCCTCTAAGAAAAAAATGTCGAGACTGGCATGGGAATGCTTTTGGGTGAAGGGTGTGGGGTTTTTCATTATTGGAAGAAATGCACAAACACTCTGAATGATGAAAAAAGAAATCTGAATGTCAAAATTGCTTCATTTCCAGGAATGTTTTAAAGGGTTGTATTTATTTCAAAAATGGTTGATTGTGCTTCGTCCTTCTAAACAGGACGCCACAACATAGGGAAGATTCTCATCGCAAACCGAGGAGAAATTGCGTGCAGAGTGATGCGAACAGCAAAGAAAATGGGCGTGAAGTCGGTAGCGGTTTATAGTGAAGCAGACAGGAATTCCATGCACGTGGCAATGGTGAAGTATATTCATTAAGTTTGTGATTAACCTTCGTTCACAACATTAGGTCAACGCGAAGGAAGACGTGCGTGCTGATGCGGTTGATTTTTTTTCACCTCTGAAGAGTTACTTCCAGGCTTTCCTTGGCCTGGTCTCTGTCTCAGCATCTGCCAACTTTACAGCAGTCGCCTTAAAGTTCAGCGCTCTAACTCCAGAGTAGCCACAGCGGGTTAGAGAACGGGCTCTGATTTGGGGAAGAAAGTTAGAATTTGTTTCACCCGTTGCGTCTGTCCACAAAGAGAGGCAGTGATTTAAACTGCTGCGTGCTAGCAGCCTGATAAACAGCACCATTAGCTCAGAAGTTCAGTTATTTAATAATCAAGTCTGTTTTGTGTGGTTTTTTTCTACGACAGGCAGATGAAGCGTACTGCATCGGTCCGGCACCCTCACAGCAGAGTTACTTGGCCATGGAGAAAATAATGCGGGTGGCCAAGGTCTCGGCAGCACAGGTAAGTAGATTGTGACCTCAAGTCTTCCGTTGCTTCCGTGCTTTTCAGTTCTTTATATTTACCCATGGCGTTTCCATCTCGTGTTTCCTTAGCACCCTACTGAACTTTCAGGGTTTTGTAAGCTAAACTGATATAAAAATAGGCTGGTAACGTTGTTCTATTTTAGGCTATTCATCCAGGTTATGGTTTCCTCTCAGAAAACACGGAGTTTGCAGAGATGTGCAAGCAAGAGGGAATCATCTTCATAGGTCCGCCTTCAGCTGCTATCAGAGATATGGGTATTAAGAGGTATCTATTTCTGATTTGTCACTTGGTTATGCCATTTACAGTGTGGCAAAGCTGATTTTGTTAACAAATGGCCGGTTGCTCCGTAATTATTTTATTCTATCAGTTTTCATTGTCTCTTATTTTTATGGCTTGCTTCAAAAGAATGAGCTCCAGCTTTATAGATGTGGGATTCCTATAGACAAAGAAACAATCCAGATTGTTAAGTTGTTAGGATTTTGGTAATTAAATAGCTAATTGAGTCTCGTTTTCCAGAACTGGGGCACTGCAGCGCCCCTGTAAAAACAAGTAAGGGTTCAGCAGTCAGGCTGGATGGCTTGTGTAGTGGTGGAAAAGAAACCCCACATCATCAGGGGTTTTCGTGGCTCGTGTAGAATGGAGTGGCAGGTTTTGTTCGTCGCAGAGGATCTTATTCTTAGTCAGATCAAAGGGATGTTTCCAGGGTATGAAGTTTAAATCAAGAATATGGAAATAAGCTTTTTACTAACGCATGAACTGTGTAATTCTAATTTCAGAGAACTGATTTTATATCACTTCCTAATGTGAGAGTAAATTACCTCTGTAATTAGGCAGTAGCTTTGCATGCATGTTTGAAGTGATCGTTGTCATGCCCAAGCGTTTTATGCGTGGTGGGAATCCAGCCTGTATCATGAAAGGAGTTTTGCCTTTGTACAACTTTAAATATAGGTTTGGCAGGATACAGTGCTGTAATTTGAAAATGTTCTGGTTTGCCTTCTGTAATGTGGGTCAAAAGATAGGAAAGAACAGTAAGCACGAAGCTGACTACTGCTTTTATGCGGAGGGCTTGGAGAAATAAAAAACCCAAGCTTAGCTGAAGGATTTGGTTAATTACAGTCCAGTCGTGTAACTCCCTTGTGTAAGCAGTGCTGCGGAGGTCAGCGGGACCACTTTTGTGAGGAGAATTAACGTTGGGAACATGCACAGGTTTGGAGCTTAAAATAAGAAGAAAAATATTATTATCGTTCTAAACATAAAATTATTCTGTCGAAGCACTTCCAAAGCTATAATGTCTGCTGCTGGCGTTCCTGTTGTTGAAGGTTACCATGGAGAAGATCAATCAGATGAGTGTCTAAGGGAACATGCCGAGAGAATAGGATATCCAGTAATGATCAAAGCTGTTCGAGGAGGTGGAGGAAAGGTAACAGAACTAACCTGTTCATCACACGGTGTAAAGTCCTAACGTCTCGGTGTCTGTAGCTGAATATTCTACGAGAAATCTGAAAACAAACTGGAAAGCTGCTTTTTGTTAAAATTTATTGTTAATGCCCCATCTAACACCAGGAAATCTCGTTTCCTTTTGTCGTGCAGTCAGGAACAAGAGAAGTAGCTGGTATACATTGGAAGAGTTTTCTTTCTTTCAGCAGATCTCCAGTAGCGAGAGCAGAGAAGTGGTCCTATGGATTTGTTTGTGTGGAATCAGATTGTTACTTTGTAATTAAATTTCATTGATTTTTTTAAATTGAAATTAAATTGTCACTTTGTGACAGGCTTCCGTGACTTTTTTTGCCAACAGTTTTAAATGTTGCATAAGAAGTTTAGAAATACTGTTCAAGTATTTGGTGTCTAAGGCAGTTTTTCATGTATGGTGAACTCCCTGTATAAACCTGACTTTATGCTGGAAAAAATGTCTGTAAAAATGGCGTGACAGTGAATTCTGATTTTTTTTCCAAATTAGCTATATTCGTTTTGTAACTGAATCAGTTTTTTGCTGCCACCCTTGGAAAATTTCCATGATTTTTAAGAAGAAAATTGAATTTTGTACTCATCCATATCAATGGAATGATAATATCTGATAATATCTGCCACTTACAGCACTTTCAGTGGAACTTAGGATTAGCTCACTGGAAGTTGATTCACAGTTTTGCTAAAGTTTAAGGAGGAAGGGAAAAGTATTATCATTAAGCTCATTTCTTGCTGTCTGTGTGCAACAAGGATTTTTATTGTGTACTCTATTTTTAGACATTTACATAAGCTTTTTCTTTTCTTCCTGTATTTTAGGGCATGAGAATTGCTCACTTAGAAAAGGAGTTTCTGGACCAGCTAGAATCAGCTAGGAGAGAAGCAAAGAAGTCTTTCAATGATGATGCAATGCTGATTGAGAAATTTGTAGATAATCCAAGGTGAGAAACGGATGTGTCAATATAAACACAGTAATGTTTATTTTGCTGTGAAATAAAGTGGCTGTTTTAGTAGTAGGGTGAAATTGGTCTTGTATGTTTTATTTGCACTTGTAGGTTTTATTATGCCAGGTGTTAATTTAGTCAAGGTTGTTTAAAATGTGTTGAGTTTCTTGTAGTGACTTTGTTTTGAATGATAAGAATTAAAATACTGCTATCTGGGAGACACAGCAGTGGCATTTAATGACCGATATTCCTCCTTGAGTGAGCTTGCTAAATTTAATTTATATCTAGAAAAAAAAAAGTCACTTTATAATACTTTAAAACTACAGACCTGAGTCAAACAGTCATGGTGGTTTTGCTGCCCTCAGGTGTCCTAAACTAGTTATTTAATCTTTTTCTGTTTTGAGATTTAAAACAGAAGCGATAGTCTTTAGATCGTGCCTGACGTGTGGAACTCAGCTCATTTATTTTTTATAAAGAACTTCTCCTAGAGGCCTATTTGATACTCCTGTACGTTACATCTTATACTTCACATCACTATAAAGAAAACATTTATCCTAAGGAGACTGAGGGGCTGCTTGTGCTGTCAGATGGGCATGAGAAGAATCTCCTTAAATTCCTGGGAAATGTCTTTTGCCAGCACTAGAGCGTTAGCAGAATAGTAACAGAGTTTTATTAGTTTTATATGCAGAATGAAGTTGGCCTCTGAAGTGGTGTCTTGAAACAAACAACGTTTTATTCCTGAGCAGGGGCTGCAGTCTCTTACGGGTGGGTACACAGTGAGTTAGGAGGGAAATCATCGTTATCAAATAATTGTGGTTTTACTCTTCTGATAATAAAATTAATAAAGAGGTAGCAGCTTTTAGCTGTGTACCTTGTTTATCCTACGACACAGGAGGTTTCACTGCAGTAGCTAGCACTTAGAATCCTATTTCATTTAGGAGACTGATTTCAAGGGTCTAAACCCACTGAAAATCCTGCGTAACAGTGGCCTCATTTCTACCTTTTTGGCTGTTTGAGGGCAGACAGTTCTGTAGGAAGTCCTGCTGAAGTGTGCAGGGCTGTGTACAGGCTCAAAATCTGTTCGGGTGAAGTCAGTTGCAGGATTGGGGTTTTATTAAAATAAATTGAAACATTTATTATGACGGAACAGGCATGTTGAAGTCCAGGTGTTTGGTGACCAACATGGCAACGCGGTGTATTTGTTTGAAAGAGACTGCAGTGTGCAGAGGAGACATCAGAAGATCATTGAAGAGGCACCAGGGGTGAGCAGACAGTTCTTACAATATTTCTTTATGAACGGACGTATTTTTAAAGTCGTTGCTAACCCCTGTTAAATTACTACCCGCTAAATAAATTCATTTGTAATTCTCAGCACCTGTTGTAATTTTGCTGCAGACAGTGTTCTGATTGAAAAGTTACTTTCTTTAGGAAAAGGATTCTCAGGGAAAAATTACGTAGATTTCAAGCACAACATTGATAAGGATTTCACCGCTGTTGCTAAATACCACAAAATATCCTTGCATGGTAGGTTTAATATCACCACAATTCACAATAATTTATGATGTTTTGTATTATTATTTACAGCCAGGAATTAACCCTGAAGTTCGAAAAAGACTTGGAGAAGCTGCTGTCAAAGCAGCTAAAGCAGTGAACTACGTGGGGGCAGGTGAGTCTGTGGAGGCACGGCTGCTCCAGGAGTATGCTTTTAACTTAATAAGACTTGGAAATCTCAAGACAAATGGCATCTGACTGACTTATTTAATTTTTTAAGACTATGACACATCGCCCAGTTCTTTAGAGGTTTAAGCAAGTAATCACGTCGTCAACTGTGGTGTAATTACAAATTTTAATTAGCATACCTAGTCTGAGCTGAAGGCCGGTGGCAGATGAAGAATAGAAAGGAAAAAATTTCAGAGCAGATAATTCAGTGGTTGGTGGGAAGTGAGCATTGTGAATGTGAGTGAGTCTGAGCAGAGCAAAGGAAGAAGAATTCATCTTTCAGCATACAAAGAACAACACTTTATATTCAAACAGTAAAGCCTTTGAAGGAAAAACAGAACTGTCTGTAACATCCACGCTATTTCCTGGATGAAAAAGAATCTGGTAAAATTGTCTGGCTTTTTTTTTTCCTCACTGCTTTCTTTGGATAGTTGTTTTTAAAAAAATAATGGCACACCCCGTATGTATGCACAATACTCAGCGAGTCTTGGTGGGCCTTGTACAGCTCTGATGAAATGTAGCTCTTCACTGTAGAGGAGAATGGCTACTGAACAGCACAGGGTGTGTAAATGTGCAAGGAAGCAGCCCTTCTGTTTTCAGCCCTCACTTGTGTGACTCTAAGATAACTTTTTTGTAGAATTTAATGCAATTCAGTGTATCTGATTTAGAAATAAAAGTCTTGTCCTGGCAGAAATTAAGTGTCTTAGGTGGTGTCCATTCTGAAAAAATCTTCTTTTGGTGAAGTGCTCTGTTGTTTAATATTTCAGGAACGGTGGAGTTTATTATGGACTCCCAACATAATTTTTACTTCATGGAGATGAATACGAGACTGCAGGTAGAGCACCCAGTTACAGAGATGGTCACTGGAACAGACTTGGTGGAGTGGCAGCTTAGGGTAAGTGATCATGGATTTTACCTGTAGAGTTCCTCTTGGCTAGTGAACAGCACTCTTTGATATTGCCCGTGGGACCAGATGGACCAGATCCTCGTCTCCAGTTCAGCTAACAGGGTGGAGTTTCCTTTGCTTTGAAGGAACATCTCGCGTTAACTGTATTTCACTGTAGAGCGTTGTGTAGATGCTCTGATTCCAACCAAGCTGTCTTCCAGTTGTGTAGAGAAAAAACATTTTTTGAAGTATATTTAGAGGTGTTATAGAGCATGTGGAAAATGGAAGGAGCAGGGTCCTGGTCTTTCACTTGCCTAAAAATCATTTTTGGATCAGGCCGTGGGATGAAAACTCTTCACATAAACATGTCTGGTGTTATACCAGTATAGTCACATTCTGAAATAAATGTATAGTTGTGTGGACTGGAAGCAGGCTATTTCCTCACACACCCAATTTGCAGGGAGATTACTCAGACATTCAAATGATAACAGGAAGTTTTGGACCTTAGGGAACTGAGAATGAAAAACAATTCTGGTTAGATATGTCCAAAAGTGAGGACAGCAGCACACATTGAGCTTAAGTAGATAAGATGGGGGAGTGTTTAGTGTAACCAGGAAGAAAACTAAAATGGCAAATGCTCATGCGAAAAGGAGGAACTGTTTGCTTCCTGATCTGGGAGTGGAAATAGAGCACTGAATGCTGAGGGATCAAACAAGACAGAGAAAGAGAGAAGGTGGAAAGGTCCAGTGGTCTTGGCATGTGGCTCAGTGAGTCAATAGATTAAAAAAAGTCTTATCGGTTCTTGGAGAAAGTATTTTTGTGACTCTATGATTCTATGTATGGTACTGCTTTATTGGAAGGCTAAGTTATATTCTTCTGTCTGTGCTGAAATCCAGAGTTTGGTGGCAGAAGGAAGAGTATGGAAACTCCCCTGACTCTTCAAAAGGAGATGAAATGTTGCTACGAATTTTTTAATAGGAACTTGTATTGACAGAAGTTGTGTAGCTTCCTGGCAGCAGTCTCCTCTATGCTTACCTCTAGCTTCGTGTTATTATTTTGTCCCTAAAAGCTCTGTTTTTTCAGTCTCTGACTGGTGTGTTGCTGGGGTTGGCTGGTATTCCTGTATTTGTAAAGTGAATTCCTTTGATAATAAAATGATGTTTCCTTCCCCATTAAAGGTTCTTAAGTTGTTCAAAATCCCCTTAGAGGAACTTTCCTTAAATGTGCAGGTCCCACAGTACCCAGAAGAATTAACAGTGTGTGCCAGCAGTGCTGGCTGCTAGTGATCCATTCTCATGATCTGCTTTTGGAGCAGTTTTTCTCTAATAAAGTCTTGCCTTAGTTGACCAGGCTTTAACTTAAACATTTTGTTATTTTTTGACATAACCACTAGAAAAAAATGAAACTGTTTTTTCATTGTGTTCTAGCTGGGTGAAATATTAGGAGGTCCATTTACACACTAATAATTCAAAATTGTTTGGCTGGTGACTCCCAGCGGAAAGGAAAGCAGTAACCGCAGAATTAGCCTTTTGTCACCTACCACTTTCTTTTCTGTTTGTGCTTTTTTTCATGTGCTTTCTGTTGTTTGTGTTGAGAAGAAAGATATTTAATATTTCATACGTTGGCCCTCCAGAATATTGATCCCGCATTAAAGAAAAAAATCCTGCTTTCAGGTTGCAGCAGGAGAGAAGATCCCCCTAATGCAGGAAGAGATTCTGCTCCGCGGCCACGCGTTTGAAGCTAGAATATATGCTGAAGACCCTAATAATAACTTCATGCCAGGGGCTGGGCCGTTGTTGCACTTATCCACCCCACCACCCGACAGTTTCACCAGGATAGAAACTGGAGTCAGGCAAGGTAAAACGGAAGGCAAGGGTGTAATCAGAAATATTTCAACATCAGAGGCTTTTGTTTGTAGGCATTTCCCTCTTTGGCCTAAATAAGTTTGTCTGACACCAGGGTGTTATTAAAACAAAACTACAGAATTATTCAGAGGCTTTTGTTTGTAGGCATTTCCCTCTTTGGCCTAAATAAGTTTGTCTGACACCAGGGTGTTATTAAAACAAAACTACAGAATTATTCAGAGGCTTTTGTTTGTAGGCATTTCCCTCTTTGGCCTAAATAAGTTTGTCTGACACCAGGGTGTTATTAAAACAAAACTACAGAATTATTCTTCCTTGTGGTTGCCCCTGTTCATTTGGTCAATCGCTGAATTTTTATTTATGTCTTTATTTACCAGTATCCAAATTATTGCCCATTGGATCGTGCTGGTTGTATTCTCATCACAGTTTCTCCTGCATTCTGATTGCAGGAAAGAAAACTGAATCTGAGTAGCGTTACCTCTACAGAAGTCTGTACAGAAGTTGTCCTTGGAAATGAGATGCCAGGTCACATCACTAAAGATTAGTGTTCTTTAAGGATGTAGAGCAAAGTGGCCATGCGTTGTCAGAGCTTAATGCCATATGGCGTACAGTCCTATGCATTACTAGCTTTCAGAAATACTTGGCTTAGTGTTACACCATTTTCTGGTTTTTTACTCTGTTTTAGGTGATGAGGTTTCTGTTCATTACGACCCAATGATTGCAAAGCTCGTTGTTTGGGCTGAGGATCGTCAGGCAGCACTGAGAAAGTTGCGACACAGTTTGCATCAATATAACGTAAGTAGAAAGAACCCACTCTGATTTCACATCTTGAGCTAACTTTGTGAATGCCTTGAGCTGACAAAATATGGCTACAACAGTCTGGGAAACCAGAAGTGGTTTCTAAGAGGGAGCCTGTGTTGCCACCACCACTTCAGATTCATTATTTGTTTGCTGAAGCTGCATTTTTCCATAATCTGCAAACTTTTCATTGCTGGAGTGAGTCGAGATAAGTGCAAAGTCCAGTTTTCCTTAAGATTTCTCTGAAGTTTGCAGTATCTTCAGTTGGAGGATGCAGCTGGGACTTTGCAGAACAGTATGGCTACACAACCACGTTTTCAGTTGGGTGAACTTTCTCAAAGGAATTTGTAGGCAGCATTTGTGTCAGACGATGTTTGCTTGTAATTTCTAGTTTATAATAACAAATTGCTCCTCTGTATGTGTGGTAAAGAAATATGGAGCATTTGTAACGCTGTCAGTTCTTTTTAAGAAGTGGTCCCTTCTTCCCCTATAAAAGCTGCAGGTATTTTATCTGTTTTCAAAAGCAGAACTCAAAAGGTTTAACCTGAGGTGAGGCTGAGGAACAATTTTGTGTGGAATTAATTTACGCTTCCAAATCAACAACATAAACGTGACTGAGATACTGAAAACGTTTGGCCCACCGTTGTTTTAGCTAAAGATGAATATTACTGCCAGTGAAAGACATAAACCTTATAGACCTCATTGCTCTCTACGACTCCCTAAAAGGAGGTTGTAGTGAGGCTGGTGTTGGGCTCTTCTCCCAGATTACTAATGACAGAACCAGAGGAAATGGCCTCAAGTTGCGTCAGGGGAGGTTCAGATTAGATATTAGGAAGAAATTCTTTGCTGAGAGAGCGGTTGGGCACTGGAACAGGCTGCCCAGGGAGGTGGTGGAGTCACCATCCCTGGAGGTGTTTAAAAAATGAGTAGATGTGGCACTTGAGGCAATGGTCTAGTGGCCAGAGGGATGTTAGGATGAAGGTTGGACTTGATGATCCTTTCCAACCATCATGATTCTATGCTTCTATGAAAAGAACTCCCTTGGGTTTTTTTTCAGATTTTTTTTTTTTAATTCTGTCAATAAATGTTGACAGCACAGTGCACTTACCAGTTTCACTGATTTCTCTAAAATAATTATTTCTCTTTTCGTGTTGTTTGCTTGGGAGTTTTGTTGAACAGGAAATGGGTAGTGTTTAGTAAATTTATAAAAGTCCCTGCTCCCATTGGTTACTATTAAAAGATAAAATATGGAGTATCTGAAACCATTGTAACTCCTTTTTAATAAGAGACACTTTTTATATCAGGAATGTTCTTTCCAGTTCTCAGGGCATGATTTTCCAAAACAGTAGGTTTTTAATTACTTCCCGTTACTATTGCTGGGAAACTTTCTTTGACTTCGCCGTGAACAAAGGTAGTGTTTTGAAAACAGTGCTTTTGAGAAAGCTACTCTAGGTTTGGTTGGGATTTTTTTTTCTTCTTAATGGCAATGGTTTCATTGGTAATAAAACAGACCAGTTGAATTAATTACAGTTTGTTGATAAACGTCATGTTTTGACGGTGCTCTCTGAAGAAAGATTTCATCTGTGCTTAAGTTGAGCAGAAAGCTGTATATTCATTCACAACTTCATTTCAATTTGGCAATATGCTTCTTTTTCTTTATAGATTGTAGGATTAAGCACTAATATTGATTTCTTACTGAGCCTGTCAGGACACCCACAGTTTGAGGCTGGAAATGTGCACACTAATTTCATTCCTCAACACCATGATGAACTATTTCCAACCAAAAAGGCAACCCCACATGAAGTTATGTGTCAGGCAGCTCTAGGACTCATACTGAAAGAGAAAATGCTAACAGATGCTTTTAGAGATCAGTCAGATGGTAAGGACCATTCTTCTTTTGTTTTGTTCTATTTATTTTACTTGTGACTGGATGAGACAGTGCTGCGAGCTCACGTGCAGTTGTTTAATTTGCATGCTTTTTGCCTTACTTTGTGGCTGCTCAGGGTTCTGTGTTCTGGCATCTGTCAGATATTTAGAGACAGAGCAGACTTGGACTTCTGTTAAGGGACGGACAGTGACTCTGTCACCCCTGTAACGTGCAGACGGCTTCCCCCAGCACTTCAGATCGGCACTGTCTGAAAGACCTTGGCGTTCATAACCAGTGTCACTGTGTGCTCTTTACCAGCATAAACAGCGAGCATCCGACACTGTTATTCCTACAGTTGGCCCAAGGTCTTCAGAGATAAAACTGTCTCTGCTGGGAGTGGGAGAGGCAGAAGGGTTGAAGGGAATGAGCAGGACTCCAGGAGCTGAACGTTCTTGAGTTCTGACACTGTTAATGGCTGTACCAGTGGGACACGTGATTGCAAAAAAAATCAAATAAATCTAATACACACTGCCAACAACATCATTAATTTTCTTTCCTCTTCCACTTTAACTATCCTGGAAGCGTGTGAGTGTGGGATTGGAAAGAGTCCTATGCACTGTTCCCTTGGGATTGGAAAGAGTCCGATGGACTATTCCCTTGGGATTGGAAAGAGTCCGATGGACTATTCCCTTGCTTCGGGAGATGGTTAACTCCTCGGGCAATATCTGAATATCTGATCCATTCTCAAAACCACCAAATGATAGAAACCCCCTCAATCTCACCAGGCAATTTGCTGCCATGTTTTGACTACTCTTACAGTTGGAACCCTCACCTAAAGGCTAATCAGAGCCTGCTGTGTTGCAGCTGAATTCCAACGCTTTCTTGTCCTGTTCAAGGATGTGTTGGTGGAGAACAGTCAATATCCTCCTCCTTAGTAAGTGCTGGTTGTTAGTGTTGTGTTTTCTGTAGGTTACGCAGCATCAGTTTATTCCGTGTTGAAGCTTGAGTGAGGGATCGTTACTTACAGTAGTTCCCCAGCTTTATGTGTGTGGTATAAATAGATGATGGTAGTAGTAGGACAGTGATTTTATGGTGTAAGTTCTACTTATTGTGTTTTGCCAGAGCGGAAGGAAGGTAACGTGTCTGTATGTTTTGTGTTGCAGATAAATTCTCACCGTTTGCATCCAGCACTGGTAGAAGAATAAATATAAGTTATACTAGAAAACTGTCTCTGCTGGATGGGGAAAACAGTAAGTTAATGAAAAAGTGTGTGGAGGGAGAGGAGCTACTTGGTGGGTGAAGTTATTTCAGATGGTGCTTGAAAATTCAGCCTGTGCAGTAGCAAATAGAAGCAGGTTAAGTTTGCATGCGTTTCAAGCGGGGAATTCACGCAGCGGCGTGATGAATCCACGCTGCTAGATCTTGAGGAGACACAAACCAAATTCAAATGACACTACTAATGCTCCATGAAATGAGTAAGGCTGAGATTTTTAGAAGAGCTGAATGCCGTTGACTTTTTAAAAAAAAATCTTCATTTTGGTGTGAAAGTATTTAGCCCTTTTTGCCATAAAAATCTATTCTCTGGTAACGCAGTATCGGTACGTACAGGCAGTCTGTCCAGGTAACACCATACGGATCTCAGAGCAGAACTTCAGGTGTTCATCTTTGAAAAGCAGATGGTCTAGAATTCAGTATGAAATCTGCAGCACGCACTAAGCTAATCTGAAAATGCTTGTCCTCTTCTTAGTATTGGTAGGTCTCTTGATAAAAAAAAAAGATAGACTAAATCAATATGTCGTTATTCTCTAGATCCTTTCATTAAATCTACTGACATATTTTGTTTTGTTGAACAGTTGTGGATGTGGCTGTAAGTTACAATCAAGGAGGGTCCTACAACATGCAGGTACCAGTCCAGTTGTTTTCAGATATTTCTTTAGATGAAAGAAGAAGCAGTTTCCTGTAGATGTCTCTTGTTATTAACTGTTATTAAAATTGCTTGGTAGTTACCAACACAGGATTCCATTTCTGGTTTGCTTGCAGCCATTGTTGTAGACTATTATTTTGGTCTGAAATGATCTTTACTAGAGGCTGCATTGTCTTGGAAGAGCTCCTAAAATGCTTCTAAAAAAAAGGCTAAGTAAAGCATTTGTTTTTCCAGTATGTAAAGATCTTACACTTTATTTTTCTGTTCCTTCAATTTGTCTTTCTAAAACATTGGAAGTTAGATTTCAGTTGGCATTTAAAAAGACATTTTTCCACAGTGTCCACATTCTGTGCGTGAGATGAATCTACTGTGGGATAAATAAAAGCTTTCTAGAGCATTATCTGTAAGATAACACTTTTTTAAGGTGGATATTGGAAAGTGCTTACCAAATGAGATGGAGAATGATGAAAGTAGTAAATCTTCTGGTTAAATAATTTAATGATGCCCATAGGATTGGGTTCTTTCTCTGACTAACCTATAGAGATCCTACGGGATACGACTCAGGATGCTTTAAACAGATTTTGTGTGTGTCTGTTTGCATCTGTGGTGGTCTCTTAATTAGCGAACCTTCTGAGCTGGTTGCAGTGGATACAGAATACATTCTATTAATTGAAAAATAAAGGATGCATAGGCTTTCAAAAGGTGATTTTTTTAAATTCCAGAATTATCTGCGAAGAATCACAGGTTGTGAGTGTATACTACAAATACTAACTCTGAGGTTGTCTTATCGGAGTTCATGAAGGGTTAGGCTTTGTCCTTATAAAAGCATTTATCTTTCAGATTCAAGATAAAACGTTCCTGGTTTCTGGAGAGATCCTCAATGAAGGTGGTTCAGTTTGCTTGAGGTCTTCGGTAAATGGAGCAGTGTGCAAGTCCAAATTGGTCATTCTGGACAACACCATTTATCTCTTCTTTCCGGTAAAATTCCTTTATTATCCCAAGTATAAAATTTCAGAGTTTTATCCATGTAAATGAACACTATAAATTGCAAGAGAATGTGAGAGAGAATCATAATTGGAAGTTATTACATTTGCCCATAATGTTTTGATATGTGATGGATTTTATAGCTATAATTTGAAGTTAGTGGTCGGTGAGTGAGAAGATTAATTACGTTTAGGAAGATGAAATACAGTTAGGTGAATCAGAGTTGCAGATGGTGGTTTGGGAGGGGGGACACAAAATATTAAAAATGCAAAGTATCTGATTTTGTCATAGAACAGTAGCAATTACTTCAAACGGAATTGTTTGAAAGTGCTTGTAACTGATATTAAATGATAAGGAAAAAGTCTATATTGGTCTGAGGAAGGGTAACTACAGCTAATATTAAAAAAAAGGAATTCTGAGTTACGATGGTGTTATCTGCGTTGCATGAATAACGGCGTTTGAAAGAGGAGCTGCCCTCATTTGCATCATTAGGCTGGTAATTTTTTATCTGCAGTTAAAAAGGTTACGTGGACTTAAAGCAACTCAATAAAAATAATCTGAATAAGTAAACTCTTCTGTATTGATATCAATAATTAACCTCTAGCCTGAGCCCCTTAAGCCTTTCAGCAGAATGCAGTGACAACTTTGCAGCTCCAGTGATGAGGACAAAATAACTCCTGCTGGAACGGCAGAGCTCAGCTTGCAGTGGTGTCAGAGCGGGGTCTGAGGCAGGGGATCTGGAAGAAATCATGGGAGTTTTAGGGTGTGGCGAGAATGGGAAACTCTGGGTAGCAGAGGAATGAGGGGATTTTGAATGGCACAACTTTTGCTGAGCTTAGCACTTGTGGTCGTGAAGCGTTCATACGAAGATGGCAATGTCTGTGTTGGTGCAGCAGCCTGCTTACGCCTTGTGCAAACAGCCTTCACTCGTTTTCTAAACCCTGCTGTGCTGTTGCCGTGCGTGGGTTTGGGACAACGGTCCTTGTGGAGGCTCTTTGTCACAGGGGTGGTTCCATCCTTGCTGGTCCTTGGCAGCAGGTGTGGCTTTGAAGGACTTAGACATTGGCAAAGTAGTAAGCGTGCCAAGAGGCCTTCTGCTGCCTGGCCCCGGTACTCTGCCACCCTAAACAGCTGACCGGTGCGGCTAAAGCTGGAGCTGTTCTTTCCCCGTATGTCAGCGTATCTACCAGTGGTATTATTTGACGTTGCTAACCCCTGTGGCTTTGATTTTTATTTCTGTAGGAGGGCAGCGCTCAGATTGGCATTCCCGTACCCAAGTACTTATCTGCAGCGAGCTCGGGGGCAGTGCAGAGTGGTGCTGTGGCGCCCATGACAGGCACCGTTGAGAAGGTAAGTGTAATAATACGGGTAGGAAATAAATCCTCCAAGGCATAGCCGAGTTCATTCCTCCAGAAACGCTGCTTGCTCCTGTACTGCCGGGGGGGAATCGGGGCCCGAAATGTCAGTGCTGTGTGACTTCTCCCCCCGTTACTCCTGAGTTTTCAGCAGCCGCCCAAGAGATTTTCAGGCTTTTAGTCTTCTTCTTCTAGAGCTCTGAAAGGTCTGAAAGGTGTGCTCCTACTGTTTAAATAAATTTTTTTTTCTTCATCATAATTACTTTCCAAGTTAAACTTCCCTCAAGTGTTCCAGGCTGTTTGATCCGTTTCAGCTCACCACGAGTAAGATGCTAGATGCACTTGCAGAAAAAGCAATACTCAGAAATGCCTCTTTTGTTAAGCTGGGTGTTTTGCCACCTCTGTTCTTGTTTCTTTTTTTCTGTAGCTCAGCAAATCTTACGTGTTTCTCTGTACAGTGACAAAGTTTCAACAGCAAAGAGATTTCCTGGAGAGCTTAGTAGCTAAAGGATTCTGGTAGCAATAAAAAGGCATGAACCCTTTCAGGGGGTGGAGTGCTGTGAGCGTGGATCTCTTGGGTACCGAGTGAACACTTCATCAGAGTTACTGCAGAAAAACTTCCTGCTGGATTTTATTTTTAAAAACTACTTTAGGGACTCGCTTCAGGAAGAGGTGCTGCACTTTCTCTCTCAAAATACAAGCTCTTAAGCCCAGGAAGGTTAGAATATACGTTGTCTCTTCTAGCGTTTCTTCTCTGATGCATAAATGGCTTCCTGGTCATCCTGTTAGCTGTTCCTCAACCTCATTCTGTCACTTCTGACTTCCCTCGAGTGTTATCTAGACAGATCAGATACCCAGTTAAACAATAATAAAGATACTATGAGGCTGTTTTGCAGAACTACAATCACTCAGTGGCTTGTGCTAGCCAAGATCCAGCTGATGACTTTTAACGGTACAGACATGCATGATTTTTCTCACAATTTTCTCTTGAATTGTAGGTGTTTGTGAAAGCAGGGGATAAGGTTCAGATTGGAGACCCTCTAATGGTTATGATAGCTATGAAAATGGAGGTAAGTGACACATAAAAGGCTTTAATTACCGAGTAAATAAATATCTAGTTAGAATGTAATCATTTTTGGCAGCATTATTGAAGTAGGGTGCAGCGTGTGCCTTGCAGATGTCATTATCGCTTCATGGGCTGTAAAACAAGTGGTGTGGCTGACTAGATTTTAGAGGATTATATTTGCTGTTATTAGCAAATGATAGTTATATAATCCATGGTACCCTGCAGATGTTTTAACAGTCACTTGGTCAGCTTTGTCAGTCCTCTTCCCCTCCCTCTCATTTTGCTAGCAGAAAACTCTCTAGGGTGTATCTCTTGCTCACCGTGATAGAAGCATGTGTAATGTCTGCAGTTACTTCATGTGGAAATTCAGCTAATAGTGACTTTGTAAATATGCCCAGGATTCCTTCTTGTTTATAAACTTTTTATGGTTAGCTACATAAAGTTTTACCAAGAGGGCACTAAAGATTCCTTGTAACTGGCCATGTGGCATTCAGTGGGCTAGCACTTTGGCCATTACATCTTGTCACGTTGCTTGACCGTGGCTCAGATGGCTCAAACTATAGGTTTTTTTGTAGCCTGAACTGGTTTGGATATTAGTTTAATTTAAACTTCAGTTTGTGGTAGCAGAAATGACATTGTTGAGAGAATTTGCCTTTCCCTTATGATGCCATTGTATAAATTGCACTAAAATTGCATGAAATACAAGTTGTGCACAAAAAACAAAAAAAAATTACCCCCTGAATTATGTGTAATTGGGCTCTACATGTTTGCGCCTCTTTAGCAGATACCTCAGACCGACATTTTCTGAGTTGTTACCTTTTTTCCTCAGGGCTATTGAAATATAAAATAGAAAATGTAAAAAGCAAATGATTATTTCAATGAATCCTTGCTTAGGTGTGAGGATTTTCATAGAATCACAGACTGGTTTGGGTTGGAAGGGACCTCAAAGATCACCTAGTTCCACCCCCCTGCCATGGCAGGGACACCTCCCACTAGACCAGGTTGCTCAAGGCCCCGTCCAACCTGGTCTTGAACACCTCCAGCGAGGGGACATCCATAATTTTCCTGGGAAAACTGTTCCACTGCCTCGCCGCCCTCAGAGTGAAGAATTTCTTCCTTCTATCCAATCTAAATCTCCCCTCTTTCAGTCTAAAACCATCACCCCTTGTCCTATCCCTGCTCCCTGATCAATAGTCCCTCCCCACCTTTCCTGTAGCCCCCCTTTAAGTACAAGAAGGCCCCTATGAGGTCTCCCTGGAGCCTCCTCTTCTGCAGGCTGAACAAGCCCAACTCTCTCAGCTTTCCTCACAGCAGAGGGCTTCCAACCCCTTCATCATCTCTGTGGCCCCCTCTGTCTTCCTTTGGGGACCTCCTGGCCAGCAAACAGAAATATCATTACTAAATCTGCAGATTCCTCTTAAGGGAACAGATCTGCTATTTGATTAACTTTTTGGATTTAAACTGTATTATTTCTGCCTGGGATTTATTATAATAACCAAAAGTATTAGTGAAGTAAAATAACATTCAGCTGTTCATACTTGGAAGTGTAACATTATGTAGCGTTTCTGTCCCCGGTGTACTTACCAGAATAAATACTGGTGAGAAAATAAAACTTGAAAAAGAAGGTTTAGAATAAATAGACATCTGTCAGAGGAAGTAATTAAGTGTGTTCTGCTCTAATTGCACCAAAGAGTAATATTAGCATTTGCTGGAGAGAGAGAGGAGATTAAAACCCCGTAACTGGTGACTGTTGATGTGTTTCCGTGCAGCACACCATAAGGGCTCCAAAGGCAGGAGTGATCAAAAAGGTTAATTTCCAAGAAGGTGCCCAGGCCGACAGACACGCTCCTCTAGTGGAATTCGTGGATGAAGAGGCCGAGTCAAAATAAAATTCAAGGAAGGTGCATTTTATTTTATTTTTTTTTTCTACTTTCCTGATTTTTCTCTCAGGAGATTTCGTTGTATTTTCAGCAGACTGTTTTGTATAATAGACTGGGGGCATTGGTTTCCTCTGCACTTCCTGCCTAGTTTGACTGTAAATTATGCTGACTTTTCTGAAATTTGGATATCACTATACTGTAATCGTATGTATAAACTCGTGGACCTACGTCATGGTTGTTCAGGGGTTATGTTTGCCTGTGAAAAGGCATTAGATGGGAAAAAGACGTGGAAATCTTAAGGACTGTAAGTTCCAGACAGCTACGGTTCTTCTGCCTGCTTGTGCATTCACAGCTGCCTTTTTTCCCTGAGATGTAAGAGCATTAATTTGAAGGAAATTTGAAAGGTGACAGTTGTTCCATGAATCTATTTCTCTGGCAAAATTCCTGTCTGTGGCTTATGTTCTTGACTGAATAGGGAATTTGGGATTGTTCCTTAGGATCCCTCTCAGTCATTTTTTGGTGCATTTTTTTTTTTTCCCCGTTTACCTCAATGAGTAGTGAATATTTGCACGTCAAAAATTATTTTAATATATCTTGAAATACCCGATACAAAGCACTTTTCAAATACCTATTAGCATTTGCTACACTAATCAAAGTTGGGACGTAACTGCTTTCCAGAAATATCATTTGATCTTTAAACATGAAGTAGTAGCACAGAAAGATGATAAACTTATTTAATACTCAAGAAGTGTGCCAAAATAAAATATGAACTTCAAAGTCTCCGTTACTTTTCCCTCATTGTTCATGTTCTAGTATATTATTTTTTGGCTGGAGTGAAGGATACCAAAGTCTTTTGAACAACATGAAATATTACTAAGGGTAATAGTTAGAATTTTTGTATCTGCAGTGTTGGAGAAGGGAAAGTTGGTACTTTTTTGATATGCAAAGACAGTATTTCTCAGGTGCAGCATACTGATTATTTGCTATAAATTTGGGTTAACTTGTTTAAAAAGCACCGCAGAGAAACAGGAAAAGAAAGGAAAATTTGTTTTAGTTGTTGCAAACTTGCGAAATCTTTTCACATTTTAGGTAAGGTGAAGTTCTACTGACAGGAACTTTTGCTATACTAATTTAAGACAATAGTATGGGTTCTACTACAGAAAGGAACAAACACGGATGCTGCAGTGGCACCAACTTGTAGCTACATCTGTGCAAATGGATCCTTACACTTCACCTGAAATCTCGTTTTCGAATCACTACACACCCTCACGCAGAGTTCTCTGATCTGATTCCATAACTGCGCATCCTTGCCTGCAACGCAGACAAAAACTGTAAAAAAAGTAATGGCTCTGGATGGTTGTATATTCAAATAACGCAGTGACACTTCTCAGTTTTCCTTGTAATCCAATGGCCCCCCAATGACACTCCAGTGATCACCTTGTACAATATCGCCACAGGGATTTTTCTTTACTGCCAAATAAAAATTAAGCTTAAGTTTGAATGTTTGCTTTCATTTTTCTCTGTTTTGTTCCTTCCTTGGTTGTTCGTGTTTATGCATTAGAGGTTTTTAAGCAGCTATTTATGTCTCTGACACCTGACAGCTCAGTCTGCAGGTCACATGTAGGATCCAGGCAGTTGTCATGGGTTTCACTGCAGGTAAGTTCAGTGACTTCTTTTACCTAAGAATTTAATCTACGTATAGAAACATGAATTCAGGCCTGAGGAGACACTGCAGCTTGGCATTTATTTATTTTTTTTTTTCTTCTTTCTACATGACATTGCTGTGTTTCTAGACCTACTTTACCATACTGAATCTGTGCATTAAAACTCACAGCACGAGGTTCTCTGTCCATTAACCAGCCAGAACAAGAACGTGTTCCTTGGAAGCTGCCAAAATGCCCTTCTCCCTTAGGGAGACAATTAATTTTACCAGTCTCAATTTTCCCTCTTTTCTGAAAATGAGCTGTTGGGTTTTTTTTCCTCTGTAGATTTCCACTGAGGTTGATTTTTTTTTGAATAGGGATGGTTTTGGTTATTTCAGAATGAAATCTCTTGCAGAGGTCACTGTCAGAATTCGTGTGCTTGCAATGTTTTGCTGCCACGTGATTTAATTGAACTTTGAGATGCACCAAGAATTGTTAAAGGTAGATTGTTCCTGTAACCCAGCATTTTAATTTACAAAATATTAGGAAATTTTCTGTTTGTTACAAATAAATCCTGGTGTTATAAATTGATAAGAGACGTCTCATAGTAATGTAGCTAGTAGTTGTATGTAGAACACTTAAGAGTAAGAAAAACAATTACTGATTTTTTTCTAAAATCCAAAAAAGCTAAAAAGATGATCTCTGCCAGTTCCTTGTTATCGATGTACCTTCTCAAACAGTGCTGTGGTTCTGCTGCAAAAGTCGCAGATATTATAGAAGTAACGAATCTGAACTGACTGTAATTGTATTGATCTCCCCTTGCTGCTGGAGGAGAGAGGGCTGGGCCACGGGAAGTGTACTTGAGCCCCACTTGAAGGTCCACAGGAAAGATCGAGGGCGTGAGTGTTCCAGAGCGCGGCTTCTGCTGGGCCCATCAGGGAGTCACGCTGTCCGTGAGCTCCTGGTCAGCTGCTTGTGCCAGGCGTGAGCTCCCTGCCTGGTTGTGTGATGGTTACCAAAATTCCAGCCCTTCATAAACTCGAGCTACCCCCCTGTGGGGATCCCTGTCTCCTCTTCAGCTGCTGGCGGTTACTGTGCCTTACCCAGCCAAGATCTGTGGTGTGGAGCCTGAATCCGTGCTGAATCAGGAGAGCAGGACTGGGTTCTTTCTTCAGCTGCTGACTCACCGTCATTGGAGGCAAGTCACTTAGTAGATATTTGGCTGGATTTCCTCCCCTTTAATGAGGTTGATGGTAATCAAAACACTGCAAAATTTGTGGACGCGGTGGTTTATAAATAATTATTTTCCGTGCTTGCTGGTAAAATTGTAATTTCAGATGTCGACTATTTTTTACTTGTAAGGTTATTTTTTTACTTCTTATACGGTAAATATCTATACCAGTGAATTGTAAAAATAAAGTTTCCAATGTGTATTGAATCCTTTGTTGCAATGGTTGTACTACCTAGTTACCAAAAAATCCTAGTTTCTGTCTTCATGATGATTCAAAAAAGAATACTCAAGTGGCAGGACATTTAAAACTTAGTCAGTGGTAGGGAAAAAAAAAGTCCATCTGAGCAAACGACCCTTTTATTAACACAACTTGTACCTGTTTTAAAGGGCAGGTCAACCAGTGCACGCATCCCAGGCATATTAATTTATTAATTTCTGTTGACTATTCTCCTGTTCAGTCAGATCAGGAATTATTTGACCGTGTTCTGTTCTATTTACAAAAAGCTCAACGGTGCTGTGTTGAATGTGTTTACTGAGTAGTCAGTGGATGAAGGTCTGAAACAGCAGCTTTTACACCAGGTATGTTCTCAACACTTTAACTGCTTACGTGGTTATGTTCGAAATGATAAGATTTTTACATATTCATATTTACTCGGGTAAATAGCAGTATCTTTGGGATCCTGGGGCATAGCTTTCTGCATAAGAGTTCCATACAGACTACTGAACATTGTCTTAAAACTCAGCATTGCAGAAATTCATAACTGAAACCTCGGCGTTTATTTTCACGTGGACTGACTGCGTTTCTTGAAAGAAGAGAGCCTGAGTTCTAAAAGCCATGCAATACATTTTACGAGACATTTGATGTCAGCTTAAAACCTGTTGAGGATATGATGAATCCACGTTAAAATAAACGTGGATATTCTGGTTGAATACCCCACGTTTTTATTGTAGCAGTAACAAGCAAGTAAAATGCATGTCTAGAGTCCTACTGGGTTTTGAAATTATAATAGTAGCTGGATTTTAGCTTTAATCTGTTTTCCATATAAACAATTCTGGTGCCAAAAAGTTGCTCTTGAAACGGTAATTGGTCTCTGTGAGCGGCAGCCAATACACTCACTGAAAAAGCAGGGAAAATGGGAGACGTGAATGTGGCAGAGCACAGCTCCAAAGCCCACCTGCTGCTGCGAGCTGCGTCCCTCCTTCGCCTCTCCCACGCTCGCAGAAACACTCGGTGATGATACCGGTGTGATAACTGCAGCCACAGACCCCACACGTGTTCAGCGCCCTGCCCCAGACACAAAAGACATGCTCACGCTCTGCAGAGTTGTGAAACGAGAGAAAAATGTGAACTCGAATAAACCGATTTAAAACCAGACCTGTCCTATACAGGTGTGGTTCATGTCTGCTTCCCTTGAAGTTGGCTCCGCGGTGTTGATGTTGGTAGTTAGTAAGGAAGGTGGAGGTTACAATTTGCCACTTTACAATATCAGTCTTGGCTGGGTTGTGTAGAGCTGCTCCCAAAAACCAGTTTGCTGTTAGGACAAGGTGAAATGTGTGTGACAAGTATGGCAGGAGGCGAGAGTCATCTTACCTGCTCTGTACTTCTGCGTTACCTTCGCAGATGGCTTACCTCAAGCGAGAGGCTCTGCCTCTCATACACAGAACTTAATTTACTGTTTTGTACATAAATAGCAAAATAATATGCTTTGAATGAGGGTGGCTTATTTGTGTTAAGTTGAACGCTTAAAAGATGGCACCTGCAGAAAATCATGGTGATAGGGAAGTAAGAGCGTGTCTCGTCTCCTACATTCTTGACCTCGCCCGTAATGCTTTGTAGTAAGAATGGAAAACTGCTTACAGCTCAAAGGTTTCAATCCTGAAGTCATGGCGAGGACGGCACGGTCTGGTTTAGAGCTTGGAAAATGTCAAATCGTTCTGTTTACAAAGGCCTGACCTTGTTTACACAGGTTCTGAACTAAGGAAATGTCTCTATCTCAGAAAAATTAACCAGGTGTCTCAGTCGTTCTTGCCCTCTCATTTCTTCATGTATATTAAATGCAAGGTACATACATCTCGGCATTCTCCTGAGTTCAGGAAGAAGCACAGAAGTGTTGCCCATGAGGTAGCCTGGAAAGTCTCAGTTTATCCAGGCCTGCCAGGGTATAGTTGGGCACAGGAGACATTGCCAGCCTTTCTTGGGCTCCGTGACCTGACGTTTCCTCTCTGTCACATAAACCTGCCCCGCTCCCTGCCAGAGGTCCTGTCACATGCACCCCAGCTCCGAACAGTGCCTTGGATAGGGTGTAATGACTTATTGACCTCATGTAATGCAGGAAGGATAAAAAACGTAATAGATGGTGAACACCCTTCCCTGCAGCCTCTTAACAGCAATCTTCAGCTCCTGGCACGGTGTCAGTGTGCAGGTTAAGTTGGTCAGACTCCTACAGCAGGGCTCACACTGTCTGTTTACTTCCTCTGTGCTCCTTTCAATGCAGAGAAAAGTCATTATGGGCTGATACAGACGTTCCAACCGCCCTGCAGAACGGTGGGATAGGAGCAGACCACGGGGTCTGCGCCCCTGGGGGCTAAGGAACCTCGTGCCTTTAGACTGGCATTAAATCTCCTTGAGCGGGACGGTTCACGGGACTTTGCTCTCTCAGTTAAACGTGGGGTCAGCGCTTGCAGGCACAGGCTGTGGTCATCACGACTTCATGGCTATGCTGTTAGCGTGAGCTGAGTTGGTGGTTTCACTTTCTAGATCATAAAGTAGCTGACCTAAAGATGGGGGGGTTAGAAAGATATTTCTAGGCCAAGCTGTTCCTGGTTATTGTTACCCTTCATACAGCTTTGGGCCTTTGCCTCAGCAAGTTCTCTAGGTGGAAGTTCTCAGCAAGGGGATTGAAGTGAATGGGTTCTGCATGGACTAAACGTGAGACTTGCTTCTCAAGAAGAGAGCTCGAGTCAGTGTAAGACAGATCGCTGTTATATTCACAATTATGCATTTGACACACTTGAATTTAAAAAAAAATAATAATCACTGACTGGTTCTCCCGGGGTTCACGTGAGCTGATAAAACAGCATGGGCTCACCCAACAGCCAGGGCAAGCGTGTCAGCCCTGCCATGAATTAAACAAGTCATCACGTTACCGAGGTCACGGTGATTATGCTGCATGCAGATTGCACAACGAGTATTTCCTTCCAGCCTGTATCGCTGAAGGCCTGCGTCATGTTTACAAATAGCAGAGCAGTTTATCACGGGTCTGACTTGCGCCGTGCTGGATGGAGCTGTACAAGAGTTAACACCAGGCCAACTCAGACAGCTGACTCTGAATATGTATAAAGAGGCTTTTTTGGCAGCCTCGCGGCGCCTCTTGCTTTACAAAGCATCTGGTTCTGCTCAGCGGTGGCAAGGGTGAGGTTCAGACAGGACACGTCGCAGATGTACCACAGCCAGCAGGCACAGGGACACGAGTGGAACTGGGGCCCTCTGACTGTGTCCTGAAGCACGTGCAGCACGGGGTATGCCTACAACACGGACAGAGAAGGTGACTGTCTAATCAAACAGAGCCTGGCCATGGTAGCCAAGAGCTCCAGGTAGGGTAACTTCCTTTTGGGAGCACTCTGGAAACCAAGGCAGAAGAGCATACCTTGCACAAAGGGAGTTCATAATGTAGAGAAACCAAGTTATATCAAATCTTACGTCAAAGTTGGAAGCAAAGTCCAAACGACCTGACTCCACAAACAGTACAGCAGGAACAATTTCTGAATGTTAAAGTACTCAGAACAACTTCCACCAGACCCGCAGCTAATTTAAAAACTGCTACTTCGTAACCCAAGCAGAGGATGAAAATAATGAACTAAAAGTTGTAGCAATAGTGAACTTTTCAAGGAATGCTTTTCAAGTAAAGATAATTCAAATGCATAAAATCAGGTCTTCTGGATAACACCTGTGAATCTACTGAGGGATGTAGCACCTTATTAAAGCTTGTAAATACTCTTGCACATGAAATTTCTTGTGCTCTTAAATATTTGTAACATCAGGCCTTAATTTGCTATGAGTTTAATCTAAAACTCATTTGAAAACAAAGCCAGGGACCAGGCTGATTTCAGTACCTTTTAAATTAGGACCTAACCAAGAAAAAAAGTTTAAAAATTTATGTTTAGCACTTTATTCAGTGAACAAAGGCAGCAAAATGGAAGACACTTCAACGTTCTCTTAAAAGAATCTTACATACAACTTGTTAGAAGAACGGGTAAAACTAAACGCAAACAGCGTGCCCAAAACGCACTCAAAAACCCCCCAAGAGACCCTGCACTCCAGAACACCAGCAAGATTCACCGACATCCGGGGAGAACAAGCCCCTTAAAAATCCCGTCTCTGACCTGAGAAGTCCACTGCCATCACAGTTCCTCTCTCAGGTTATTGGTACGTGTCGCAATAATCCTGAAGAACATCTAAGTTGTGTCTTCAGAGTGCAGGAGGGCTGTCACGGGACCTTACAGGTGCCAACTGGCTCAGTCCATCGCACATATTTCCAGGGATTTGCAGGTTTGGCTTTGGTTCACAGGCCGGGGCTGGCGTGCACCGAGACACTGGTCACTTTGCAGCCATCCAGATTTCAAACCCGGACTCTTCAGTAGGATTCAAGGTCTTTGGGCAACGAGCATCTCTCAGGATGGCTGAATTCGCACATCTTTCCGTATACTGAATATCACAACTCTTAATTATATTGTTTCAGAACATCAGCACGATTGGGCGCCTCACAGGACTTCTCCCCAGCTCCTCGCACTCCATCCAAGCTTAACTCTGATTTTCAGCACAACAAGTGAGAAGCGATTCAAATCCTTTTCTGTAAAAACCATACATAAACCCTCGACATCCATCCTGAAGAATGGCTTTCTGGACTCGGTGGTGTCTGCAGTCCCACAGCCGTGTAATATAAATACAGAAGCTTACTTTCAAAGCTCCTAGCTCCGCAGGAGAGAACAAGGACCAGATCTCAAACCTCTGTCCTTCACCACTAGCAGTTTGCCACCAGTGTGAGTCTGAGCAGCGAATGTCCTGCTTTCCCAAACCTCCTCAGCTGCCAAAAAGCTGTAGTAGGTAGAGTAAGCTTTCCTGGGAAAATAAAAAAACAGCTGTGGGGGATACTGGTACAATCTGCGGTTTAACCCTTGCACCCTCTTTTGCTGGGACACCCCTGCTGCTGCAGAAAAGGCTCCATCTGCTGCCATCCACGTCGAAGCACCAGCTCCCCAGAGGGGCTCTCGGCCTCTGGCAGGAAAACCTTGCCAGCCTGGAGGTGGTCGGGTATGAGAACCCCCGTGGAGCTGCTGCCCGAGACTCCCCCTTCCCCAGCGCTCCGTGGCCGCTCAGCAGAGGTCTTCTGCCTCCTCTGCGAGTCCCTCCCGAGAAGCCCACGGGCCTTCTCCATCTCGCCCGGTGCCAAGTCCGTGGCACCCGCCTGCCCACCGAGCCCGCGCAAAATGCTTTGATTTGGGGCACTGAAGAAATACGAAGAAAATTGCTTTCCGGACAGAAAAGCGGGCGCTGCGTGACCTCGGTGAGGCGGCGGGAA
>VZZY01019853.1:483966-498198 GCA_013400335.1 Eurystomus gularis | reverse complement strand
GCAGAGGCTGGGGAGGGTGCAGGGGGCTGCCAGAAGCCAAGGGCAGTGGGGAGTTTTTCGTGGGATTTCAGGCGGCTCAGGGCCCATTAAGTGCTGTCAGTTCACTGAGAAACTTGGCTGTGTTGGTCCTTCTTGAACTGGGATTATGTTGGAGAATTTCTGGGTAATTGTTGTGTGGTTTTGGTAAGGCTCCTATTCATGTAAGTGTTGTAAAAAAAAGGACCCGTCTTGCATTTTTTCCATAACGTTTTTTTCTGTATAGCTGAGGATTTGCTGTGGACTCTCAAAGGAGCTGACTCTCTCCCCTCTTCTAGAGGGAAAACACAGTGATTTGAACAAAATTTGTTTGTTGGGTTTTTTTAATTCACCAAAACAAAAAGATATTCCTTAGCTTTAAGAGGGTGTCCTTACAGGTCTCTTGCAGAGTGTCTCAGGCACTCAAGGGAACATGTTTTAGTCCCATGTCCAGGCCTTCTCTCTATGCAAAAGTTGTACAGCTCTAGCTACACCTGTGCGGTTTAAAGTAGTGCTTTTCTATAGCAGATGTCTCAGGAAGAGTGTGGGAGGATCTACACTTACTGGTACAAAGGTATCTTACACCTGCAGTGAATATTATTCTGGCAAGCAGTGTTAAGAGCACATTAAAAAATAAAAATGCCACCTTTAACTGATGGAGTTATGCTGACAAGAAAATTTAGGCAGGATTCAAATGAGTGGTGCAGTATGTAGACCTCTAATAAACTTGTTGATATGTTACTGGTGTCATTTTTAATTTAATAGTTTTATATAGATCTTCACTTGATTTTTAAATTATTTTCTTATGGGAGCTTAAAACCAAGGTCTGGGTGAAGTTCGGGCTGTAGAGGTGCCTTATGGTGATTCTGCAGTTCAGGGACTGTCTCAAATAGCACTTACGCAGTAATGTTACACAACTTTTTATAAGGAATTCTTTCCATAAAAATCACCTGGAGCTGTCTCACAGTATATCCAGTGGAGGTATGCAAAAGAAATACACAGCTGATGTCTTGTACATATGTTATTGGCTGGCTGCGTGGTTAGAAATGCACCTTGAACAATAGCGTCGTAAGTGGCAGCGTAATAGAAATAGAGACTTTATTCTGAGAACAGCTTTTTGTGAGAAACAGCGCAATCCCAGTCGCTTAGTCTTGCTGGAGATAGTTAACTGAAGACGTAGCAGGTGTATTTTGTGGAAGAGCACTACGGAGAGACTGGTATTTATCAGGCTGGAGGGAGCAGACGAGCGCTCTAGTCGTGGCCCCAAGCACGGTTGTTAGGCCCTTTGCAAACAACTGTCTCCCGGGTTGTTCCTGTGGACTCCAGCACCCAGGTGAAAGGATGACATAGACACTGAAGTGGGGCTAAATGACAGGCTGCAGCTTTTATAAGGAGTAAATGCAGGTGTGAATTGTTTCTGGTGCCTGGGTGCGGGATTCTGTACCTGTACTGGTGGTGTGTCAGAATCCTCTAGTTAGTCAGGGGGAGGACTAACTAAAGGGAGACTTTTGCACAGAGATCTGAAGATGTCCAGCCAGAAACATGCAATTCAACGTCACCTTTTTAAGCCCCTGTGCACTGCTGCTCTGGCTAGCCCTGCCAGTGGCTATGGCAGGTTCCTGGGGCAGAGCTGCTTGTCCAGCACAGCAAATGGCTGTGGTGGAACCTCCTGGCAGCTGGGGCCCGGCTCCTACTCACTGTGCAGCAACACCCGTTGGAACGCTTATGGCTCTGAGTTGTTTGCACTGGTGTTCATGTGGCTAGGTCTTCAGGACAAGTGTTTCCTGGCTTTGACCTGTCTTTGTCCAGTAGCTGCGAGGGAGGCCATTACAGCCGCCTGTTGGGCTCACGCTGGCCATTTAGGTAACTTGGAAAGTGTTTTCTGTCCAGTGCTCAGGTCCAGCCACGCTGGCACTGATCCTTGGAGTGCTGGTAGCACTCTGCCTCTCTTACCCACGTTTTCCTTGGAGCTGAGCAGCATCTGTAGAAGCGGTCTCCTTCACCTTGTCTGTTAGTATGTTATTGCTTCATCTCATCGTGAGGACGAGTAACGTGCCTGCGAATCGAGACAGAGCGGCAGGCTGGTCCGTTACACTCTAAGTCTTCTGAGAAGATCTACTACCTATAGTATTCTGGACAGTTTAATGAGTTTAGGACTGTGTGATAATCAAAGCAAGTGTGTGTGTGTGTCCGTATCTTTATCCAGAGCCAAATGCTATCCATATCTCTATTTACATTATCTATTCCCTTGTCCAGTTTGTGTTCGCTCAAGAATATTTCTCTGCTGATAAATACCTAATTTCTTACTGCAAGCCTCAGGTGACAGGAAGTTGTAAAAATTCAGTATTACAGGAATTTCGTGTCTGACGCGGTCTCCTGTAATTTCATTGTACTTCATGCCATTGTTATGTAGTGTTTAACTCAACAAGCTATTCTGGCAGGCTGTTTGGGACGGTGCGTGTTCGTCTTTGGAGCAGTGTGTTGATATTAAGTGGTTTTGGTTCTCCCCTAGTAAAACTTGCAAATTCTTGGCATTGCACTTGGGACTGAGTAGCCTGAGTGCTAGACAAGATGGTGCATGATCCTGTTTCCTCGCCCAGCTCACCAGAAGAACCCTTTGAACTTACACTGTAAAATCACTTTCAACTAGAGCCATGAAAAAATTATTTGGGAATACGAGCTACTCTGAGGACAAGGTGTGAAATTTATTATGTAGCTCTTGATATTTTACTCATGTTTTATGGTGCCAGTGCAAATATAAGGTATGAATGCCACTTGTAGCAACTGAGTAGAGCTTCCACCCCAGAGCAGAGTTAAGAATGCTGATCGAATGACAGCTTTATTTTGTCCTTTTTTAATTGGAAGAAGCCCTGATTTTTGGCGTTTCCTTCACCTCCCAGGTTAACTTGAATTACCTCAAAACACTATTACAACAACTGCGTGCTTCTGGGTAGCTACACACTGATCTTCTCCCAAAGACTCAATGCCCATATGCAAAATGATTTTGTCCGCTAGAAGAACATTAGGATAAAATTTGTTTTTTACAGTATGTTGCTTGCGATTTTTTTTTTTCCCCCTTGGATTTTGTATCTCAACAGACCTTGTAAATTTTTAAGTTCTGTTCTGTCGCACTACAGATGAATGCGTTTCACATCAGTTTGGAACAGAAGCTTAGTGTCCTGGCAGCCTTGCTTTGTGCACCTTCTCTTCGAGAAACTGCTGTAGAAAGTAAAATGCAGTTGGAGTGTAAAATGCAGTTGAAGAAACTATGGCTGTTTACTTTGGTTTTGTCTTTAACTTGGATTTGGGTTTTTTTTGGGTAGTATACACGTATGCCATCACAGTGATGGGTTAAAATGTAATTCACTGTATTCACAGACGTCTGTCGTTGCAATTAACTTTTGTTTTTCTATCAACAAAGAAAAACACTCGTGATTTTGCCTTATAAACTTTTTGTGTTTGTTGAATGCGAGCAGTAAACAGATTGTTTGCCCGTGTCTTGTATGTTCCCTTAGCTGATATAGCAAGGGAGCAGTATTTTCTTGACCGTTAGCGTCACATAAAGACGTGACAGAACTGGCAGCGATGATCTGTAAGGCTGTTACGTGCACAAGCCCCTCCTTCTGTGGTTGAACTGGGGTCACTGGGGTCCTTTGAAAGTCCAAGGGTGCTTCCCCCAGCCAGTCTCTTGCTAGAGCTTCGATGCAGTCTGTGTAAAAGCCTGGACTGTGAAGGTTGATCCTGATTTAGAACAGGCTTTACCTGTCACGTGCATGCTTTTCTTTGAGGCCTGGCAAACAAAAGCACAGATGTCACATCGTTCAAATTCCTTCAGTTAGCAGTGAAACGAGCAGGAGTCGGATCATCTGTAACCAGCGGCTGGGAAGGGAAGAGTGAAAAGTAGTTGCTCGTTACTCTGCAGTGTAACTCGAAACGAAAGCGTGAGTAGTTCTTTGGTGACCATAAGGAGTGTTGGGCACTGGTACTTCAGACTTGTCTAAGCTGGTGGCCACACACGACCTTTGAGCAAGGTCCAGGAACAGGGTTTTGGTAGGAATCTTCAGCTCTCCAGTCCAGGCGGTGAGGGGTGAAGGTTGTTACTGTGTCCCAGGGACGTTATCGAGAGTGGAGCCCTCCTATGGCTATCGGCTGTCCAGAAACTGCTGATGAGCAGTGTGCAGAGCTGATCGGTGAATCTGAGGTGACTAAAAGTTGAGTGTGGGAGATAAGGAGAACCAGCCACGTAGTCAGAGTTGGCAGATCGGTTCTAGCACACTTTTTTTTTCCCCTAGGCTGGGAGAGCTTACTTTCCGAGACAGGCAGAATTTCAGTCTGAGGCCGGAAAAGAAATACTTGAGGGAAAAAGCCCAAGTTTTTGGGCTTTAATAATAAATAAAATAAATAAAAATATTTATTTTTAATCTTTCGCTGGAGTATCTTATCAAGGATGGGTTATTGAATTAGAATTACCCAATACGGTACTTCATGGGGAGAGGCAAATTTTCATTTTAAAATTAATGTTATAGCATCAGATGTTCATTAGGATGATGTAATTGTAGTTTAATGAATTTACATAATGTAGCTTTTCATTTGGAGAAGTTATTCAGTGTTTTAAAAGTAAGTTCACCTTCTGTCTCCTACAACATCCTCGTTATGAAAGGTAGCTTAGATACCACACAGGCTTGACCAGAGGCTTGCAGATCTGAATTTTTCCTTTTCCCCTTACTCAAGGAGTAAGACTTACCAGAAAATTTGTTGCATTTGTTTTTCCATTGGTTTTCACCTGTATATTTTAGCACGACAGATATCTGTTAAATTAACACCAGTTTAAAAAGAAGATAGGATTTTAAGTTGAGATATTTTAAATGGATTGCATGACATGACAGTGCATACAAAAGTGCAGAAGGCCTGGAACCTGTTCCTGCTTGAAGTGTGGGATGAAAGAAGAGCTGTAATAGGATAATGGGAACTCAGCAGTAATTTCATCTCGTGCTGTCCTCTAGTAAGCCTTCAAAGAGTTGCCCAGTCACTTAGGATGTGGAGTGTCTCATCCACGTTGGCATGCCACTGTGGAAACATCCATCAAATATAAAGAAAGGGCTTTGGCACTTCTTCACTAAAAGTGAAGTAGTATTTGGCCAGTAAAAAGAGTTATTCCAGAAAAAGTTTATGGCTGAACAGTGTCATTTATTGCATCTTAATACATCACCGAATGCTGTAGTGACTAGTGTCACGAGCAGCAGCATGACTCTGGGCAAACTCAGTGCTCTTTTTAAAAAGGTTTTGTATTGTTGCCATCGCTTAGGGAGCCCCAAGCCCAGCGAGATCTCGTGTGCAGTATGTAGGAGTTAAACTTTGGTCTGTGCTGGTGCTGCAGGTGGAACTGATTTGAGGAAGCTGGTAACTGGTACAGAAAATTAACCCTGGGCCTGTTTCATCTTTATTTGGTATTTCATTCGATGGTTTGGTTTAATATATCTGAGTGTACAATATATTTTTAAAAACTGCAAGAAAAAAATCCATTAGTCATTTCTGGAAGTCGTTCCACGTGGCTTTGTCAGCATGATTTTCATGGTGGTTTGAGCTCAAACCGTAAGGTGCTGGATGTCTGCTGTGAAACTTGAAGCGTGTACAAATTATCAGGAGTGGGACTTTGGTGGGACCTGCTCTGGTGGCTTGACCTTGACCTGGAACCGCTCTTGAAAATCTGAGTCTCAGAAACACATCTGTAGCAAAACATCCAATGTGAGAAACTCAGACGGAAATAAAACAGCAACACAGTAATTTTTAAAGTAGTGTAGCCTAAACTCATAGCACAGTGTTTAAGTCTGCACTAAAGTTTTGGCTTCAGCTAAATGTTGTAGATACAGAGTTGTTTGTGTTGGGGGGGCGTTTTATTATGGTTTTTTTTTTGTCTGGTTTTTCTGTTTGTTTGTTTGTTTTATTAAAGGGTATTGGTCTGTTTAGTATATTATGTGGCTATCAGTTTAAGCCAAATGTGATGCTCTTGTATTTTTTTTTGAAGGTGTAACTGATGCTGGTAACTTAACTACTCTCACAAAGCACAGTGTTCAAGCAGCAGAAACCCGATTTTGACTTTCAGGGCAGATGACTTTGTGTTCTCAAGCATTATTATTTTTTTTTTTTAGTGATAATGGGATTGGACACAAATTATCCTTTGGAATGAAGACCTTGAGCTCATACTGCTCCTAAACTGTTTGTTCTTTGGCTGAGGATGGTTGGTTGTGTCTACAGATACTTATTTTTTTTTGGCCTTTTTCCCCCATACTCCCTGAGAAGGAGCCGTTCACTTGGAAGTTACAATAAGGAATAGAATGCACAAAGTTTGATTGGAATGCAGGGTAAACTACAAATCACATATTTGCGCCACATAAGAAATCCAGTCCTGACTTAAAAGTTCGAACTTTTAATTATCACGTTGTAAATTTAGGAGTCTTTTTGTTTTAAATATATTGGATGAACTTGAGAACTGAATTTGGCCGTAGTGCAAGAGCTGTGTGATGCTTTCTCCTGATCAGCAGTGAGGTTTGTGTAACTGATACCGTTGAAATACTGCATATGCTCCTCATAAAAAATATCCTTGGGAATCCCTCTATGCTGATAAATAGCCGGCAGCACGTTCTCCATTCAGTTGTGCGCTGGAGCAGGGAGGGATGTCTCTTGGTCTGGGCAGGAGGCCTGGAATTCCAGAGCTCTCACCTTGGCTACTCGCTCCCCTGCCTGCCTCCGGCAAAATTTCTTACCTTGTTTTCTTTTTTTTTCTTTTTATTTTAATCCTCAGTTGCTGCACCTGTGAAATGCAGACAATGCCTCCTCACAGGGATGCTTTGCAAATGATGTAGGTGGAGTTGAGCACCTTCAAAGTGAAAAATAATAATAAAAATCAGTCTTTTAAGCAATTTCAGAGTGTAGCTCCCTGGAAGGGATGACGCAGCGCTGTGGAGAGGCACATCAAGTGTTCCTGTTCCTGGCAGCGTGGCCTTGCCCCTCGTTCACTGTTCAACAGCCCCTTCTGCCACCTCTGTTCAGGCAATTCATCTATCCAATATTTTGATAGCCAGGGGCTTTTTTTAGGCATCTCAATTGCCCTTTTTTGGCTCTTCTATTAAGAGGAGGATTCTTTTATTTTTGAACTACAAACATTGCTTTAAATTGGTGTCCCAGCTTCCAGCTGTGCCCTGCAGCTCCCTCTCCACACATGCAATAAGAATACCCTTTTTTTGTTCCTCTGATTGCTTTGCCAGCATGATTTTTGTGATGATTTAACTTGGTTTTGTTACAATGTAAAGTACCTAGAATGAGGGTAAGTTTTAGTTTGTTTTTTTTTAAAGTAACTTTAAAGTTGTTTTTATTTTTAAAAAAGAAAGTGTTTGTTTCAGTGTCAGACTTCCCTATCACTAAAGGAAGTCTGATTGCTTGGGAAAACCATAAAAGGTACTGACTTAAAAACAAACAAACAAAAACCCCAAACCAAACCCCAACAACCAGTACTGTGTGTGTTTGTCTGGAGGTGTTGGGGTTTTTTTGGTCCAGTAAAACATTTCTAATTACTGTATTGTCTGTGCTAGAACAAGTTGAAATCCTCGCAGAAGGATAAAGTGCGTCAGTTCATGGTCTTCACACAGTCCAGTGAAAAGACAGCGGTGAGTTGTCTGTCTCAGAATGACTGGAAGTTAGATGTTGCCACAGACAACTTTTTCCAAAATCCCGAACTTTATATACGAGAGAGTGTTAAAGGATCGTTGGACAGAAAGAAGTTAGAACAACTATATAACAGATACAAAGGTGAGTACCCTGAACTTTATTTCCTAGTTGTGTGTATGTCTCATTGCAGTCCTTGGAAAGCTTCACTGGGTCTTTCACCTTTGTTCGTTACTAATAACACAGGTTAGAAGGGGAATACGTGTAGACTTCTGCTTTGCAGGGATTACACGTGGTTGCTTTGTGCTCTAAATATATGTACGTTTACGAGATTACGGTCTGGAACTGGAATTGTGTGTACAGTGAGTAACTGTAACGGTTAACGTGGATTCTAGGTGATTGCTCTGGGGAGAGCACATCGCTCAGGACTTGCTCCTGAAAAAGTGAAAGGTTGCATTCCAAGGATGGATTCTACCTTAATTTTTATTCACCTTGTGCTTATTATCAGCAGAAAAGAAAACTAAAGTCTCTTTTATCTGTTACGTAGCCAGGACATCAACTCATGATGTCCTACCACAAGTAGTAGTGTGGATTCAGTGCAGTCGAAGAAATTCTGTGGTTTAGTACTTTCCAAAAAAAAAAAATAAAATCTAAAAATGAGTACTACATTTTCTGTCAGTTTTCTTATGCATGCATAATCCAAATGCCATTTTCCTGAAGTCTTTGTTGGCTGATGTTAGTAGATCTTTGCTAGTGCACTTGAAATGTGAGCAGCTCACTTCCAGACCAGATGTTGATTCCTTCGTGGAAAGAGGAGTGTGCCTTGGAATCGGTCACGGGGCAACGTTCACTTTCCTCTTGGAGGTTACCGTGTCCAACCTCACGCGCGCTGGTGACGCCAGAAAAGCGCATAAAAGGAATGTCGACTTAGTAGTTTATGGGCAGATTTGATTATTGTAGCAGTGCAGCTTGCAGATGGACACTGCAGGATTGCTTGTAAGGGTCCGCAGCCCGGCAGCCTCCCCAGAGATGCCAATAATTGAGTGTGCTGGTGGGAAGGGACCGCGGGTCGCTGCGTGGAGCGAGTCAGAAGATCACACGTGTTATTAGGCAGAAAACAAATGTTTGTGGTGCTTGTCTCTCAATGAAAACAACACACGGGAGGCTGTGTTGTAGTAACGGCCTCAAGCTTCACCGTGAAAAATACTAATTTATTTTTGTTGTTAAAATACTTGTAAGGGCTGATCCCCAAAAATGGCTCTTTGAAAACGTTTGTTTCTCTCTTAGACACTTGCTCAATAAATCGGCTTTTTTTAAAAGGTGTTTTTCTCGATGCTTACTTTTCTATCCCAAAGATCCTCAAGACGAAAATAAAATTGGTATAGACGGTATACAGCAGTTTTGTGATGATCTAGCTCTCGACCCAGCCAGCATTACTGTCCTCATCATCGCGTGGAAATTCCGAGCTGCAACGCAGTGCGAATTCTCAAAGCTGGAATTCATGGAGGGAATGACGGAGCTCGGGTAAGTGTGCAGGAAGTGCTAGACACCGACGGGGTGATGCGGGGTCCGCAGCTGGAACGTGGGGTGAAACAGCCCTTTTTTGGGGAATTCACAGTCACGTTGTCCTTTGCAGACTTCACGGGCTTTGTGGAGTCTAGCGTCACTTGTCTGCCTGTGTGCAAACGCGTCCGCTGCCTGTGTGCGAGATGCTCAGCGGCCAAAAAAAGGGAGGCAGCTTTGAGTGCTGCGTGTCTTTGTTGTGTGGGCATCTCAGGGAGTTGCCGTGGAGCTCCTCGGGTGGGTAAAGCAAGGACGTGGGTCTGCAGCCCAGCACACCTGGCCTTTCTCTGCCTGATGAGAATGTCACAGCCCTCGTCGCATTTTTCTAAAAAATCTGGCGGGTTATTGAATCTGATGTATCAGCTGGTGTGTGCAAATGGAAACATGAAGAAGTGACAACCCAGAAATGAAATTGTTGTCGTTAGGAGTGATTGTCAAATTAAAGGCTTCCTGAGTTTTGTTTTGATCCTCGTTGTATTCCACAAAACCGCGATCAATCTTTAAGTTATAATGCATATTTTATGGCAAAATGAATAATACGCAAATAAACACGCTCTTTAAAATGCAGATGTGACAGCATAGAAAAACTGAAGGCCCAGATTCCTAAAATGGAACAAGAATTAAAAGAGCCAGGAAGATTTAAGGATTTTTATCAGTTTACTTTCAACTTTGCAAAGAATCCGGGACAGAAAGGTTTAGGTATGTATTCTTAATCATAATCATTTGTTGGTAAATATTGGGAAATGACTGATTAAAGCAGTAAGTGAAAGTGTTACTGTGATTCAGTGAGTCTGAAAAATAGCCACCCTTGGATGAAACAAGGGATTATGGCCTGACATTAAGGCACAACGATACCTCTTAGGATTTGCAGCGCTGAACAGATGAATTGAATTTTCATTTTTAGGGTTAGTTTTGAGCTGTAAAACTGATTTCCGTGTAAGTACGCTTGGCCAGTCTCTTGTAACACCTAAAATACTTGCATATGTCCTGGCAAAATAGAGTTGGAATATTACAGATTTCTGTGTCCTGGGCTTGATGCCTCTTGTTGTGCTGTTGGTAATAGGTGACTATCTACAGCCCCCCCCTTTTTTTCCTTAATTTTCCCTCAGTTCACTGGATGTTGGGGTTTTTTTTTTCATTATTTCAGAGCACTTCAGCTGATTGTGCTTTTGATTAGTGTAACAGGTGAAGTGGAAGAATTATTATTAAAAATGATGACAGAACACCACAGTTCTGATGGAGCTAAATGAACAAACTGTAGCTCTGTCTAGTCAAAAACGGCAAAAATGGGGGAACAAAAATTTTCTTTCGAGCAATAATGTCAACCAGCCAGAACGTGCATTCATTTATACACAGTGTAGCTGAGATTTTAGCCATCGCGAGTATTTCATGACTCTGCAACTGTTAACTTCTTAAATTAACTGCTCTGCTTTTGAGAAGAAATAAAATACTGAAAGGCCAGTTGGTTCTCCTTTGGCAGCTTGTGAATTTAGTTTTTCTCAGTAATGAAAATGCCTTGAACTGACGGCCACCGACCAGCTTTGCATTCCTGCACTGTGCAAAGAGGAACATTCTGCTTTGGCTTTATTGTCTTTTATGTGTCAGCCTTAAAATTAAATATTATATATATATTTATATATATGTGTGTGTATATATATGTATTATATATGTGTAATATATATGTATAATATATATGTGTATAATATATCTATATATGTATAATATATCTATATAATATATATAGAATTGAAATATAAGTAAACAAGCAGAAGATTACTATTTTCTTAAGCTGCTACAACAAGGAAAATGACAAGTGTAGGAAGGTAGAGGTGAGGTTATGGAGAGTGTCTGTGGAATCCGTTCTGCAATGCGAAGGGTTGCAGGGTTTGGTTTGTGGGCTGGTTTTTTTTTTATGGTTCCCGTTGTGATGTTTGTGTGAGGTTTTTTAAACAGCTGTATGCAAAAGGAGTATTTTGCAGAATCCCTGTAAGGCGGTAAAAGTGAAATGAGGAATTGCATTGACATCACAATGACATGATCATTTAATTTTCTCAAAGCCTCACAATAACAGACCTGTTGGATGTGGTGCTTCCCTCTTATTTTCTTCATAGTTCTAAGGTATAAAGAAAACTCGCGTTCTTTTTCTGAACTTCCTTCCCCGAGCCCTGTATAGAATCTTTTGAGTATCCCGGATGGAACAGAGTTCAGTAGAAATGGTTCAGCAGGAAAGCCAAGTCCCTTGCTTTATTTCTCATCTATATTCACAGTTCTGTGTGCAGGGTAAGCTCTAACAGCGGCAGAGACCAGCGCGGTTTTCTCAGACCCGTGAAGCGTTGTCGGGGTTTAGGGTCAGTCTGCTACACCTGTATCAGACGTTCACCCCAAAAAAGGGCTAGAGAAAGGGAATAAGAGAGAGAGACTTAGGGATTGCTGTTGGCCCCTTCCCCTCCTAAATGGGAGAGAAAGGGAATGAGAGGGACTCACGGGTTAGAAAACTAAACCAGCTGTAATGAAGATAGTAATAAAATGGAATATACACAAAACCAGCGTCGAACCCGAACTCCCTGGTGGCGTCAGCACTGGTGCTGTGGAGCAGGTGCCGGGGAAGTCCCAGACTGGCCCAGCAGCAGATGGGAGCTGGGTTCAGGAGCCGGATTCTGGAACTGGATTGAGGAACACATGAATCAGGACCGAAGGCAGAATAGACAGAGTCCTCCTCACATGCCGGCCGTTGAAGAAGGAGGAAGAGCAACAGAGAGACCCTCGTGATCCCTCAGCTTCATACGGAACATGACGGGTATGGGATGGAATTGGGGGTTGGACTCGATGATCTCCAGAGGTCCCTTCCAACCCCTAACGTTCTAGGAGTCTATGAATCCCTCGCTGGCCAGCTGAGGGTCACCTCTCCCGGCCGCTCCTCCCCGCAGGTGCCCCTTCTTCCTTCTGCACCCCTGAAGTGGCCCGCGAGGTTTAGCAGTGACCTGGGTCTGCACACCAGTGCTTGGTGGTGACTCCACGGGGAGCGTTGCCATGGCGTGAAGCAGACGCTGGCGGGGAAAAGACGCCGTTAACTTCAGAACGTGCAGGTAGTTGGAAGAGACTGAAGTGAAAAGTAAAATCCCCAAACGGGATCGTTCAGTTTGAACCCAAGCCAGGACCAGCGTATGTATAGTGCAAGGGTTGGTTGGGGTGCTCTGTTTGGTTTTAAGTCTGGGTCTGAAAGTGATGTAGAACTGAGCTTAGAAACTGGATGCTTACCAGCCCTTCTGGTGCCAATAAAGACACAGTTCTAGGCGTGAATTTATGATAGGGAGGAATAATTCTGGAAACCCTGAAGCAAAAAGAAGATGGGGAGTATGGTGCTGAAAAATAAGTGCTGCTAGCTAGGCAATTAATTTTGGCGTGTCTAAATAACTGCTTGTAGGAACTTGCGGGTTGATTTTAATGTATATTGGTCTCTAATCTTCCCAACACTGCGTAGTAGTTGAGGCACAGTTCTGGAAACGTGTTTCCTCTGCATAATTCCTTAGTGCCATGTAAGTACTGTTGGGTGAGCTCTTGTGATATCTGCGTACCACTTGAGAACACCTTTCAGCTGATGTTCATCTCAAACACCGTTTGCTTCTCTTGCATCTCTCTGGATAAGACTCAGAGCACATATGTTGAGACTTTGATCCACGAGGACTTTCCTGAGCATTCTTTCACTTTCTGATGAAAACCTAAAACTATATCTTTAACCTCCGGTTTTACGATTTCATAAAATTTCTTTTAAAACACGTAGCTTGTCCCAGGGCATCTGTGCTCTGCAGGTTGGGACTCGCATAATGATTTTTGAGGTTGCAGCACCCTGAGCTTTGTCTTGTGCAGGCCTCTGCTTACCCAGAAGAGTCAAAACTGCACAAGCCTGTCGAAAGGCACAGTTGGTTTAGAGTGGTTTTAATGAACCTTTATAAATATGCAGCGATTTGATGACCCTGCGTCATCTTGCAGCCCCGCTACTCGTGCATCACAAGCCCATAAATCTGAGTTTCCATCACCCTCTGTTTTCCCTCCAGCAATGCAGAGTTCGTGCTTTGTTTCGTTTGCTATTGATTTCATCGCTCAGATCCACCTCCCTGATTTTATTTATTTATTTTTTAAATAGTTTGGGTGCCTGGGGGGAGGGAGGGGTTGGTTGGGGGTTTTCTTGGGTTGTCTTGGTTTTTTTCTTTTCCTTTTTGTCCCTGAGGTGCAGTTGATAATGTGCTGCTTCTCCCTGCTCTCACAAGGGGATTGTTTATGGAGGAAATTTGCTAGATGGCAAAACAGAGCAGAGCTTTTGGGGTTACTCTGTGTTCTTGGTGCTGGACACTGAGTTCAGGAAGATCCCAGAGCTCGTGGGTTTTGCTGCACAGCACCTGACCTGACCTGTGTCAGTTCAGCTTCCGGAGGCGGCTTGAATCTGTTTTTCAGGACCAGCAAGAATTTAACAGGAAACTTGGAGAAAAGAAAAAAAAAAAACCAACCACAAACCCCAAGCCAACAACAAACCAACCCTCACCTGCCCAAACCCCAACCCAAAAAGGACCAACAACTCACAAAGCAGCTACTGACCATCTGCTTCTGCAGGGCTTAAAGACTTGATTTGTGGTGTTGTCAAAAGGACACCCGAAAAAACCAATGAACGCTTGGCAAAAGCCACGTTACAGAGTTACCTCTGCAAGTGAAATCGTAAAATATGTAAATTGCATTTTATACACTTAGAAAAATGAAAGCGGATCTTACTACGAAGTACTTGAGGTTTTCTTTCCGAGTCAGTAGCATTTCCAAGGAAAATATTCCACTGAATTCTAACTATTGTTCGCAAAAGGCATATGAAATATCATGAGGTTTGAATATTGTAGATGTTAATATGTGGTTTGAATATTTTAGATATTAATATATTTGAATATTTTAGATACCAGTATGTGTTTGAATATTTTAGATATTAATGTGTTTGAATATTTTAGATAT